>JAQGAW010000004.1:0-90734 GCA_034698025.1 Phthiracarus crinitus
AAAGAAGGAAAATTTTATTAAATTGTTTTTCTGTATTAAAATCAATTTTATGTATTTTTTAATGCAAATAAAAATTTAAGTATATTTTTTGGATTTTGTTATTTAATTTTTGGATTTTTGGAATTTGAAAAAGATTTTGAGATTAAAATTTTAAACAAAACTGCATTAGTCTTAAAATTATTTTTCTAAAAACTTTATACCACCTCTGGAAACTTTTTCTGGAAACTAAGAGAATTTTAGATTAAAATTTTAACAAAACCCACACTGGTCTTATAATTTTTTTTCTAAAAACTTTATACCATTATTGGAAACTTTTTCTGGAAATTTCCAGAGCCGGTTTCCAATAATGGTCTAAATAACACTTCTTTCGGCATTGAAATGTCGAATATTCCATTCTTATTCATTTTATTTTAATTCAATCATCATAAAACAAAATCATCGCGAAATATGCCACATTAGCCAAATTTTAAGACTATATTTCTATTTTTTGCCTCTGTTTAGAGATATTTTTTATTAAAAAACTGAATATGACGCATTTTAATAAATTTTCAGTCAAATTTTTTTCTTTGTTTACAGATATTTCTTCATAAAATAGAGGAATATGCCGAAAAATTTTTCATTTTATACAAGTTTTTATAAATTTTTTTAGAAATTTTTACTTTTCAACAATATATATATTTATTTTTATCGATTTTTTTTCAATTCAACAATGAATTTTTATAGATTTTTTTCAGTTTCAACAATATAGAAGGCTATTTTGTAATTTTTTAAGACTTTTATTATTGTAGGAGGTTTTTTAAAAACTCTTAATAAATATAATAATCGGAAAACTCCTTTAATAAATATAAAGAAAAAATCTCTTAATTAATATAAAGAGTGTGACGGACGGACAATCCCAAATCCATATATCTGAAAAGTCAGATAAAAAATTTAGTAAACTATTACCAGAAATATTATCGAATTAACAATTTATTTAATGAACCAGTTTGCCATTTTCATACTTTAAGGCACAAAGAGAAAAATCTCTATGTTATAACTTATAAGCTGAGCGGCGCTCACACCAAACTCATACTTGATTCATATCTCATTTTTGGTCAACCTTGAAAACCTTGTAGTTGTTTGAAAAAATAATGATTAAATTTTAAGATTCAAAATATAAAGTTAATATTTTTATTTAGAAGCAATCGCTAATTAACAATATTTTGTTTTATAAATAGTTGAATATTTTTGGCAATTAATGTACAATTTTTTGTCATTTTAGCAATACTGTAATACTTTAAACTTTGCTTAAATATTAACTAATAAAGTTTGTTTTTATGTTTACTAAATGTTAAACTTTTGTTTATTGTCATTTTTTTCCATATATAAGTAAATATCTTGTATTTGTGACAAAACGCCAATATTTTAATATTATGTTTTGGAAAAAAAATTTCACTTATGCTAAATGAATATATTGTATAGAATAGTAATATGGTTTATTCGTTTATTCTCTGTGCCAGACATAAAACTATCTATTAATAGACGCGCTGATCACACAAATTTATCCGTAATTATAAGCACAAATTGTTATCGCGTGAAGTGAAGCATAAAACTAACAGTGATGTGAGCTAATGGCGAAAAGCCTAAAATAAAGAGGTATTAAAGTCATGCGCCGATCACACTGTCGACAATAGTCTGTCAGTAAGTTATTAATGTATATATTATAATGACGTCAAATACTGTATTACTTAATTTCTGTTAGCAATTAAATAAGATTAATGAGATAAGATGTGCAGCACATTGATGTCCACTAAATGCTATTCACCAGGAGATGTGATCGCATCTTCTCTACCATTCGTTCACGTTTTGTGTAATCAGTATAAACGAATGTATTGTGATTACTGTATGCGAGAAGATATGCCAATACTAGAGAAATGTTCAAAATGTAATTTTATGTATTACTGCAACAGTAAATGCAAAGCTAATGACTGGAATGCGCATCAATTGGAATGTGATATATTCGTTATGCATATCAACGATATTATGGAAATTACTGGGAAAATGTTTGAATACTTTTTAATGTTATTAAGAATAAGTTTGATGATTCAAAATAACCCAAGTAAGCATATAAGCATAACGCATATCAAATCAATAATAGTTATGTATTAAATGGTGAAAAATCCAAATATAATTTTTTTATTTTAACAGAAATATGTTCGCAAAATTATGATTTACCAGATGGTCATCAGAGATGTCTCAATGATTTAGAGACTCACGAAATTGAATTAAAATCGGACACTAATTTCCTGTCAGTGATCGATAAATTCTCGAGTTTATTCAAACTGTTGGGAATCGAAATCAGTTTTGACCAAATCTGTCATCTAATGGGACAAATAAATACTAATGGTTTTAGTTTGTATGGCGTCGATCATAAATGTACTCAACTTATTCTGATTGGATGTGCTCTTTATATTCCGATTTCGGTATTCAACCACTCATGTATGCCTAATGCAGATTTCGTTAACTATGGAACATTAATGCAAATTAGAGCGATGTCTCGAATAGCGGTTAACGACGAGATCATAATCTCTTATATAGATTTTGAGAAAACCAAATCTGAACGACAGTTAGAATTAAAACGAAAATTTTGCTTTGACTGTCATTGCGTTAAGTGTGAGTCTAACTGCGATTTTGATTATCATCAGTTTAGTGTCAAAATGAACAATTATTCAAATAAAATTAATAGTGACAACAGATTTTGTAGAACTGAATCCAAACATTTAATAGAATTAGGAAATGAGTTAATTTCGCTGAGAAGACAATTGTGTCCGAGTTATTGGCCGACAATAAGCTATTTTATGTATTCATTCGCACAATTTTATGCAAACATTAATGATGTGTCTGTTGAGTCTAAGATTGAGATCGAATCACTTATCGAATTAACAGAACAAAATCTAAAGATTACTCATGGAATAAATCACATAATTTATAAGAGATTTATTACATTAACGCAAAATAGAAATAGTGTACTGTAACTGTAGAATTTAATATTTGTTAATCTAACTTAAATTTTTATATTAATCTCACTTCCGTTTTACCAATCTTTAACTTATGGATAATTTGAAAGCATATTAAGATCATTTATTCAGATTTATTATGGACCGACAGGTAATCGATATTTTGCTTTATTTCTAACGATGAAAATACAATAATTATTAATTACAATTCTACGATATTTGATCAATTTTTAAAATTCTCCATATTTATAGTTAAAATTTTTTTTTAAATAATTTAAATTTCATATATGAGATAAAGATTTTAATAATGCTAATTCTGATCTCTACAGTAGTGACGCAAAAATCGCAAAAAATACTGAGCTTGAGCTTCGAAAAAATAAGTTGAGCATGAGCTTGAGCTTAGAGCTTATAAAAAATTTTTAACATTCAAAATGTTTAGTCTAATTATATAATATAAATTATTTTAATACGACTGCATGCATAAGTTAAGTTTTAAACTATATAAAATTTATGCAATATAAATAGTTATAATCAAATTAGAGTGCGAAATCATCAAAATATTCAGGCCCGGGCCCGATGTTGGCCCGCCAGACAAAGGCCTGACAAATTTAAATTAAGAAAGCCCGATCGGCCCGATTTTTACATCGAAACAATTAAGTTATAATAAAAAGTAATAATTAATAGTCAAAATAATTAAAAACAATTAATGAAGTTAAGAAAGAATATTCTAGTATTAAAATATACTTTTATCCGAAGTCAGATTAATAAAAATCACAACAAATTCTTATAATTTTGTTAATAATATACCAAAAAAATTTGAAATTGACTTCTAAACCGGGTCTAAAAAATTTAAAACGAAAGCCCGGCCCGATATGATTTTTTTTAACTTGAGGCCCGAGTCCGACAAAGCCCAATACTTTTAGTAAACACATATTAGTTTTGTTGCTCAATAAGCTCAATAATCCTAGTTTCGAGCTTGTGCTTATTTTTATAAACTCAATTAACGTTGAGCTTGTAGCTTGAGCTTCGAGCTCCTGAATCCTAATAATTCGAGCTTCAAGCTCAGCTTAGCTTAAGCTCACTTTGAGTTTTTTTGACATCATTAGTCTACAGTAATGATTTAGATTTTCTGCGAAATCATGAAATATAGTATACATATTTACTATTACTATTAGAATCATATATTAATTTATTTTTCTCGATACTATTATTAGCTTAAGAAATATTGCCACAATAAATGCAATGATCTGTAAAAATAAAAATAATCTTTTAAAAATTTGGAAAATATATTTATCACTTATACCTCATAGAATCTAAAATAGTTAATAATAGTTAATTTCCAGCAATAAAATCCTATTTGTTTTCTTCCAATTCTTTCAATCAATGATAATAGCTATCGATATTGAAATTCATCATTAAAATTAGTTCAAAGTTTTAATTTGATGTTAATTTTCTTTTTAACTTAATTTTGAACGTCAATATAAAAATACCTTTAATTTGGACGAAAGTGCGAATCTATTAATATTATTGACCATTAAATTGTTTAATACTCCATATATGTTATCAATTTTATACCGAACGGACGATGCGGTATTCAATAAGTTAAATATATTTGTTATTATAAATATGAATACATAAATGAAAACTAGTTTTAAACTTATAGTCATATCACCGAATACTATTTGGTACAAGAATAGACTGATTATTATACTATATATTAATATATATAAAAATAATATTTTTCCCCAATAAGTGTCATTATACTCATCAATATCTCGGCACATAAATTCAAATGATTGGATTATTGTCTGAATTCCGAAATTTTTTGTTCCTTTATTAAAAATATGCAGATCTTTGAAATTATTTTTGATCTTATTTATTCTAGACTTTAAATAATAACTAATGAGATAAAAGTAAATAATTTGCCAAACAACTATATTAAGTATGTAATGCTGCGCTATATTATAAATAACACTCCATATAAATGATGGAAATATTAAGTAAAAACTCGATATATTAAAGGCTAACACCAAAAAATATCCAGAAAATGCCATAAAAGGAATAGCTATGTTGAGATTAAACGAATTCAATTTGAATAGTATTTTAGTTTTCTTAAGCAATTTATAAACATTTTCCTTATTTGTTAAACCAATACTTTTCGGTGAACTGATTCCGGAAATCATCTCAAATGGTTTAAGATATGATGGCTTTGTATTATTATAGTAATTCCAAAATTGTATTAATTGACAATTAATTGTAAGAAGAAATGTCTGAAATACCATTAGATTCCAATGACGCCTTATATGAATAAAATAAGAGAAATCGCCTAATATTATAAAAATTATCGGATCTTCTGTTTGGAGAAATAATAAAATTAGTTGCCTAATAGCCATGATTACGCTGAATACGAGAATAAAATATGGATTATAGAATCGATTTCTATATTCTGAACCAAATGAAAACAATGATAAACCGATTTTATAAAAATGATTTCCTGCCGATTTTATAATTAAATTCGGTGGTAATGTTTGATTTATATCTATGGATCGGATCTGTTCACTCATTTTAGCTTAAAATATCAATATATAATCAACTACTTTCTAGTATTTCTATAAAAATCTATTTAATAATATACGTTGAGTATAACATAAGCACTATAATAATCGTAAAATACAGTGCAACGATAAAAATTATTTGACGTAGATTTTATGATTAATAGATAGTCGTAAACATGTGGTAAGTTCAGCACAATATCTTATAAAATTCAATTTTTCACTCCAAAAACAATTCGATTTAATTTTGATTGATTTTAATTTTTGGTGCGTGTTTAGAACATTATGACAAAAATGGATTTAATTATAATTAATTGTTGTGTTATTGAATGATTTCGAAATTCATCGCAATCATAAAATAATAACGAAGTTGTTTTCAACGAAATTGTTTTTATTGTTCAAAATGTTTCATTGAAGATAAAAAATTAAAGTTAATTTTGGTTCTTTTAAACCGAAATTTAAATTAAATAACAAAAATGTTCATTTTTAAACTAAAAAAATTAATCAGTTTAATCAATTGGTTTAAAAATTCAAACTTAACAAAATTTAACTTTAATTGATGATGCATTTACTAAATTATAATACGGTAATTATTTATGCATTTAATATCCCACTGTTTTAATTATAACACAATAGTGATTTTTAATTCTATTAGGAATCATAGTCGCATATCTGAACCTCAGAGTGTTAGACATCTATTTCAGACTATCAACACATTTTAGACCCTTCACGTGAAATTCCGTTGAGACGATTAACTCAACCAATAATTTTCAATCTCCGAATTTTTGCAATTAATCACTAATGAGTACATGTAGTTTTGTTGTATATTGAATGAATATTTATTATATAAATTATCTAAATTAAAAGATTTAAATTTTTGAATCTTTTAAAATTCGAACTGTAATTCTTAAGTCTTTTATTAGAATTTTTTCAATTAATGTTGAAATATCATTTGAAATTTTTAAAATTTAAATTCATTTTTTATTTTTTCAAATTTAAAAATGAATAATAATGAATTATAATATATCCTAATAATTGGTGTAAGTTTGAATCTATTAGTTAATAATAAAATAAATTACAATTGGATTAAATAATAATGTAAAGAACGTATACTTCACTCTAACGGATAAAACTTAAGTATAAGCAAAAAGTTTTTCTTCGTTAACAATTCACTCAACAGGTGACACATATGTGACTGTTTTGCAAATCTATAATTTTAAATCTCTAATAGTGATAATGACAACAAATCGGTGAGTTGTCAAACATGTACAATATAAACATAAACATAAACATATAAACACTAAATGTTTTAAACCCGATTTTTAATTAAAGCATGTGTTCATTAACGAAGTATAGTAAACATAGTTTTGAAAGATTTGGCGATGATTTGTGTGAATTAATATTAAGTTATTTATCGATTAATGATTGCTTTGAATATCAATGCGTTTCACGACAATTCAATCGTTTAATATTCAATGGACAAACAAAACTATGTTTGGTTTACTTTAAATTTCGTGACGAAAATTCAATAATTCGCCACATATTCGTTAATAACAACAACAATAACGACGAATCGGTTAAATCACTTAAAGTGTCGAAATACACGTGCGCTATAAATCACGGAAAACTTGAGTATTTACTAAAGAAATGCGTTAATATTCAAAATTTAGTGATCGATGGCAGATATCTTTTCATAACCGATCAAACAATTCAGATAATTAGCGATAACTGTAAGCACATTAAGCACTTAACTGTTGACGTTGGCGTTAACTCCAAAATATCTGCTCATTGTTGGCAAACATTGGCGCAAACAAGTCTCGCAAACCTCGAAACGCTTACCGGTTTTAAAATCAGCGGTGAAGTTATATCTATATTAATGAAATTTACTGCTAGACTCAAGTGCTTACGTTTTTCGTCGAATATTGAACTGTTTTTTGATGATTACTTTGGCAATAATAGTCACTGTTTGATCGTTAAGAGCATAGAATCGATCAGTTGTTACACTATTTTGGACGACAAGTTTGCATCATTTGCCGATATGTTTGCTCATAGATTAAAGTGGTTTCGCGTTAATATTGGACAAGAATTGGACTATAATTTATTGAGAGATTTATCGCGCTTTGAGTCACTCGAGTATCTTCATTGTCGATTTAGTGGCGATAAAAACTATAACGAAATACTAAAATTGGTTGGCATTCGGTGTACAAAATTAAAGGTTTTGATCATCGAATACGTTCGGTCACCGTTTTTTGAAGTATTCGCTGATGGGTTTCGATCGCTTGAAAAATTGGTAATAAAAGGGCGATGGTTTGACGAGTGTTCCAGTTTTGAGTGGTTAAGACATTGCGCTAAATTAAAACGATTGCAGTTTTCGTGCGCTAAAGCTGTTGAAAATGACTTCAGAGATATTCACGTATATTTACCGCAATTGATTTCAATTGATTTATACGCATTACGATTGGATGACGAACACAACATGAGTGACGTTTTGTTGCATTTGCAGCGATTGCCGAATTTATGTGATTTGAAGTGTGGTTTTTACGATCTCTATTGCTTTGATTTCACTATTGAACAGTTGTTGAGTTTTATCGATAACTGTATAGCTATACAACGCGTTAGCATTTATTCGCGCGATTCAAACACTGATATAAATACCATTCCTAGAGTTCAACAGTTTATTTCAAGTAACCGTAAGAAAAGAAAATTATCGATTAATTCTTTATACAGATAATGATCGGTTGAATGCTTACATTTCAATTTTAGACTGAGTTTTATTTATTCCTAGAATTTTATAAATCGGTGATAGTTTTATATATATATTTACGTACGAAATTATTCGGTGATTATATTTATCTGATGTACGCACGAATTGAGAGCTTAATTTGCTATCGAGATGTCAATAATTTTTATTGAAAGCATTGCTATTATCGCTGTAATCTTTATAAGTAAGTAATAATCATTAATTTATAATTAATATATTTTAAATATTTTACTATTACTTCGTAAAATTTGAAGTAATCAACAATAAACAATTTCCAGCAATAAAACCCAATTGTTTTTTTGCTAATCCTTTCGATTAAAACCAATGACTGAAATTTATAATAACGTATAGAATTAAATTGTTAATAATTTTAATTTAATAAAAATATTTATCGTTATATTTACCTTTATTTTATTCAATGGTATAATAGTGATTATGTTTGTTGCATAAAATGTGTTAAGAATTTTGAAAGTTTTAGCCGTTTCTAATGCTATCGAAGATGCAGTGTTCAGTTGTGTGACAATAATAAAGCCTAATAGTAATGCGCCATAAATATAGTTCAGTCTTAGAGTGAACGTTAATTTGCCAAAAATGAACTGATATAACAGTAGACTGATTGGTGACACTATTAATAAAATGCTGAAGAATATTATTTTTGACCAGTAATTATCATTGTAGTCATTTATTTCAACGTACAAACAGTTTAAAGATTTAAGAACCGATTTCAGTCTAAAATTAATAATAAATTTATCCTTAACTTTAAAACATTTAATACTATTATTAACTCGTTTTAGTTTTAACTTCAAGTAAAAACAAATTAGTAAAAAATAATTAATTTGCCAAACGATAACATTAAATGTGTGGTAAACTCCTATCGTATAAATAATACTCCACGGAAGTGAAAGAAATAGCAATTGTTTTATTGTGCTGTTAATTCCAAGAATAAGAAAATGTGAGGCAAACGTGACAATTGGCGCGAAATAATTTAAATTAAAATTTGTGAATTGAAAAATATATCGCGTTTTCTTTATTAATTGATAAACGTCTTGTTTATCAGTTAAACCGATACTTTTCGGCGAACGGATTCCCGATAACATTTCGAACGGTTTCATATATGACGGCTTTATATCATTGTAATAATTATAGATTTGAATTAATTGTGATATTATTGACAGTAGAAATAATTGAGAAATCGTTGCGTTCCAGTGATGTCTAATCCCGAGATAATGTGAAAAATCGCCATACTTTAGCATTTGATTTGTATCATTGGTTCTGATCAATAATAAGGCGATAAATCTAACCAATAATAATGTATTTATAAATAATATTAAAAACAGATTATGAAATCTGTTTCTAATTTCCGGTTTAAAATAATACAAAGATAAACCAATTCGATAAAAATGATTTCCTGCGCTCTCTATTATCATATTTGGTGGTAAAGGTTTGGTAATATCAAACTCTATGCACTGATTTTCCATTGTTGTCTATACTTTAAAGTAAAATTAAAATTCAATATGAATTTATTAATATTTAAAATTCACTTAATTTTTGGTATTATTTTGTAATTAATACAATAAAGTTGGTTACTATGACTTACAACTGTTATAATGTTAAAAAGTTATCAGAATCGATAATAGAATAATTATTAGCGTTAATAATAGTTATAATTAGCGTTAATAATTTAATATGTATTGTAGATTTCAAACAGTGTTATTGTAGTTACTCCAGACACTCGTATCGCGAGTTTTTTCCTAAACTTTCAATCTATTTGTTAAGTAAACTTATTCAGTTTGTTAAGAAAAAACTGTCACAAATCAAACTATGGGACAACAGAATTAACAATGCATTAAAACTTGTATTTATTATTACGATAATGAGACTCATTAAACGATTATATTGCAATATTTTTCATAAATTCTCGTGTTTTAATTTCTTAATAGTTTTTCAGTTTAAGAATTGATCGATTTTATGGATTTACTGTGTCTACAGTTTCATTTAAAATTTGATTTTAATGTGATATAGGAATACAATATTCTATAAAATTATTCTTAAAATTTAAAATTCCTATCAAATAAATGTATGAGCTCTCTATAAAAACAATAGAAATTATATTAATTATTATTAAAACACGAAAATTTTTTTTTACGTTAGTATAGTGATTATTAGAACCTCAAAATGATAGCGTTTGCTACTTTTTTATTTCATTAGATATTACTCTATATTTTACATCCATATTAATCACATAAAATGAATTCATTTTAACTCCATTTATTACCCCATTTTTGCTATTTTTAATTTTTATTGATATAAATCATATTTTGTTAGTTTATAAACAATTTCCCCAAAAATAAAAAAATAGTTGTTTATTAATCTTTGATTTATGAAAAATATCTTAAACTATAAAAATAAATGCTATTTTTAATGGTATTTTGTTCAATTTTTATAGCAATTTATATCGCTATTTATATATACTATTATTTTGAGACTATGATAGGGATTATAATATTAATTATATTTTCAAAATATTGATTACAAACAATACAAACAACACTGAAGTAATGATTTACGAGTGACAGCTAAAGCCGTTAATTAAAATGAAACATAAATAATTTTATTAAAAATATTAAAATAGACTGTTCGTTGCAGATTACAACACTGCCTATACGTTAACTTTTTTTATATAAACTTATGTTTAAAACGTAATAAATTCGTAACAATTGAATGAGTTGCGAGTAAACGAGTTTTTGAGGAAAATACTATATTTGGCAGTTAAATCAATTATGCTAAACGCACTCTTGTGCTATATTGTATTAATTAAGAAATATTTGATTTGATAACTTAACCTAAAACTAAAATATCATAAGTGAGTTACTAAAACAAACCATTTATTGTTATCTATTGGTAGTATTATTTTACACAAAAGCGCTTTTACTCGCCAGTCATTCAATTGTGGATTTAGATTTACAGTAATCGATAACTTTTCAAGAGTATGCTAACATTATAGATATTTAATGCCAAAATGTGTGTAATAAAATTGCATTTTCAAATCATTGAACTTTACAACAATAAATAGATAGGAATTGGATCAGTTTTCAAACCCAAAACCACTCCCAATATAAAATTTAAAAATTTCGCAATTTATCTCGAGTCCCCAAGTCCTATCTACAATTTTTGCTAAAATACTGTAATATGTGATAATTAGAGTCGCCAAATTCAGGAAATTCCTTCTTTTTTTGAACAAAATTATAATTTATCTATTATCAAATGTTGACGAATCATATAAAAATAAGCATTTTTAGCCCCTTTTATTGTTCCTGAAAATCCTGAATTTTACTATTTATTTCCTGATAATCCCTGAAAAATATGATAATTCCGATTTTCCTTTCCTATTAAATTCGATAGAATTGTGTTTTAAACCAAATTTTTACCCCCGATTATCATTTTTTGTCGGATTATCCTGAAAAATCCTGATATTCAAACTTTTATCCATTTTCCTTCCTGAATATGTTCGGATTTTAGTCCTGAATTTGGCGACTCTAGTGATAATGCTATCTATTACTGTTTGTATATCAGCAACAATAAAGGTTTATGAAATCAAAAATTAGACAGAACTTAATTTAATAAAATTGATTGAATCTATAGTATGACTGTCCGAAAACTTTTTAATGATTTTTAATTATAACTTACAGGACAGTTGTGTCTCAAATAGAGATTCAAATCACTTCGTTTAGTTGTGAAAATACTTTCGAAAAGTTCTCTAACTTTTCATCTTAAGTTCAAATTGTAAACAGTTTCAGCTTAAGTTATGTGCATGTTATGCAAAGTTTTTATTTATTTAATTAAAGTTACGTTAACTTTTTAGAAGTTTTTTCTCGCTAATGCTTTAACGAAAGTTTTTTATTATAACTTTTGGATGAGGTATTAGACAACGCATATCCAAAAATCGGAGCCATGTTTTTGGCAAAAATAATATATACATAATTTAAAATAATTCATATTAAAAAAATTATATTATAGATTAAGAATAATTATGATTATATTATTTATATTATATTATATTTGATAACGTAATAAACTGGAACCCATATGTTTTATCAAATTCAAATAATAAATATTAGATCGTTTTTCTAGAATATTTAGCAATTAAGTCACCAGTTATCTTGTACTAAGATAATGAATACCGACACACTTTTTATTCAATGTCAGTACTTTGAATTTTTAAATAATTAGTGTATTTATGTATAATTATACTTAATCTATAATATAATTTTTTTATATAGTCTTGTAAATTATGTGTATATTATTTTTGCCAAAAACCTGGTCCCGATTTTTGGATATGCTTTGTCTAATACCTCAAAAAGTTATAATATAAAACTTTTGTTAAAGCATTAAGTTTAAGAATTTGTAGACCAACTTATCTTTAAAGTAACAATGAATACAATATATCAAAATAAAAAATAACTTTATTTAGAACTAAAATAAATTACAAAATACTACAATATTATTAATTATAATAAGTTAATGCATACATACAATCAACTAACATATTACTGTACATATCACTGATTTTAGATCATGCCTTTTACGAGCTTAGTGTAGATTATAATATAGTGTTTTCTTTTTTTATTTGATTACAAATTATCTTTTAATTTTATTTAAAATTTTATCATTGAATAACTTTAAAAAATTTAAATTACACTTATTATTGCAATTAAAACTTTCATTTTACATTTTAAAACGATTAATTATAATAACTTATAATAAAAAATTATTTTGTAATATTTATTTGTTTAAATTTAAAACGCGTTTGGTTAAATTAAATTTTGAAATGCTATCAAATCTAGTGAAAAATTAAGGAACAAGTATTAGCTCTGTTTACTTTATTCAAAAAAGCAAAATCTATAAGCAGTGCAGAGTAGTGAGAAGTCTATCAAAGGCTAGAGTGAGTGCTTATGGATTGATACCTAACTAAGGACTGACAGAACTTATTGAAGAGAATGTAAAGAAAAGCTTTAATTACAGACAATTTAGTGCTAACACTAAGTGTTTAAATATAATCTTTAAACTTCAACGCATAACAGTTGAGCCTATCTAATCTTTAATTTTGAATCTAAATTTTTTTATTATGCTAAATTTTTAAATTAATTAGATATATAAATTACTTTTTAGAAACATTCAGGGACAATATATCAAATTTTGGGACACTGAAAATTTTGGAAATATTGGGACAAATAATTTTAAAAATTTAAATTTTATTTGATTTTTTATTCAAAAATATTTCTTTTTTTCCATATATTCGGAACAATTTTAAAAATTGGGACAATCCCTGAATTCTCAGCTCTAAAAATAATAAGTAATTAAATCTATGAGTATGGTAATTGAAGTGATGAGTAATCAACCCAGAATATTGAGTGTACTAATCGGTCGCTACACTAAAAAAATTTTATTAGCAACTTTTTATAAATATTTTAAAAATGAGAATAAATAGAAAAACTCAGGTCTGGTCGTATATAGCACTGTCGGTTCGGGTCGGGTAGGATACAACTACTCGGGTGTTAGTCGGGTTAGAAAATTTTTCCTAAAATTTCATCGATTTACAAGTCTTTTATTAATCAAGTTGTAATTTTGGATAAAACTAACTAGTAATTAAGAACACGGATAAAGTAGTACATATAATTAGATATTTAAATTTATTTTGCTTTTTATTGCTATCAACACTGAAAAAAAATATTTCGCATAAAATAGTCATTATAGAAATACATATTATATGTTTTCTTTAAAGTTTTGTTAAAATATTGTATTGTTCTTGAAGAAGAGTACCGCATTCTATCAAAATATTTTTTTTGTAAAAATTATGCACTTAAAACTTACTTCAAATCTTTAATCAAGTGAAAGAAGCAATAAATTCAGATTTACAAGACTTTATTATATGTTTTACATCTTTATTATTGAATATTAAATTTAAAAAATGTCGAAAAGATACAACTAGTCAAATCAAAGCGTGAGACGCCTTAGTTTAAGATAAAATAATTATCAATAACGTCTGGTAGCTTAAGGTATCTTTATTTAATATTTATTTATTTAGTTTATATTTAAATTTTATAATTTTACTGCTGGATATATATGTGGGTTTTGAATATTTTTAAAACTTATTATAGGCAATAATGTTATGGTAAAATTTATTACAAATATTTATAAAACTTATTTATTACATCTTAAAAAATAAACTAATGGAGATTTACGGAAATATTTATTTATTTATTAAGTTTTACATTTTTTGAAAATTTATAGACCAATACGAATGAATATTATATATAAGAATTTAATCACAATTTTGTTTACTAACTATTTTTAACTGATGATTGTTCTCAATGTGATATCAGTTATTGTCTTGAGATGTCAATGATTTTAATTGAAAGCACGGCTATTATCGCTATAATCTTTTTAAAATAATAGTAAAAATTGATTATTAACTTTGATAATTAAAATATCTATAATATATTTAACTATTACTTCGTAAAATTTGAAGTAATCAATGAAAAATAATTTCCAGCAATAAAATCCAATTGATTTTTTACTAATCCTTTCGATTATTAATAATAACTGAAATACAATTAACTTTAAGACTTAATTTTTTAAATAATTAAAGAGAAATTCTTTTTAAAAAATACCTTTATTTTATTGGATGTATTAATTGCAATGAAGTTATTTACATAAAATAAGTTAAGCAATTTAAAAGTTTTTGCCGATTCTAATGCTATAGAAGATGAGGTATTGAGAAGTGTTGCGATAATAAAGCCTAATAGTAATGCGCCATAAATATAGATCAGTCTAAGAGTGAACGTTAATTTGCCAAAAATGAACTGATATAACAGTAGACTGATTGGTGACACTATTAATAAACTGCTGAAGAATATTATTTTTGACCAGTAATTATTATTATAATCAATTATCTCCAAGTATAATGAGTTTAAAGATTTAAAAATACATTTTAGTTTAGAATTAAGATAATTTTTATTTTTTGATTTCAAAAGTTTTATATAATTATTAACGCGTTTTAGCTTTAGTTTCAAGTAATCGCATATAATTAAAAAGTAAATGATTTGCCACACAATAATATTAATTACGTTGCAAAGCGCTATCGTGTAAACAACACTCCACGGAAAGCTCAGAAAAATGATTTGCTGAACCGAACTATTGTAACCCAGAATAAGAAAATGCGTTGCAAATGTCATATATGGTAAAAAATAATTTAGATTATATTTTGCTAAACTAAATAAACGCGACGTTTTATTCAATATTCGAAATATTTCTTGTTTATCGGTTAAACCGATACTTTTCGGCGAACGGATTCCCGATAACATTTCAAACGGTTTCATGTATGACGGCTTTATATCATTGTAATAATTATAGATTTGTATTAATTGTGATATTATTGACAGTAGAAATACTTGCGAAACAGTAGCGTTCCAGTGATGTCTAATACCAAGAAAGTGCGAAAAATCGCCAAATATTAGCATTAGATTTGTATCATTGGTTCTGATTAATAATAAGACGATAAATCTTATTAACAATAATGTATTTGTTAATAATATTAAAAACGGATTATAAAATCTATTTCTTAGTTCAGATTTAAATAAATATAACGATAAACCGATTCTATAAAAATGATTTCCTGCGCTTTTTATTATCAAATTTGGTGGTAATGTTTTTGACACATCAAATTCAATACACTGTTCTGCCATTGATTTCACTTCTTTCTAGTAAAATTAAAAACTTATGAATTTTAATTGTGTTATTTCTTTATTATAATAATTAGAAAACATGTTTTCGTTATTTTATTAAAACCAAATAATGAAATAACTATCATTTTAATTGATCTGTATATTAAATATTGATTGCACTCATTAATTATGCACGCGTTTACACATTTATTATAATCAATATTTATTTAACAATTTATTACTTAGTTTTAACTTTAACAGATGCGATGAAAAATAACGTTTTTTCATTTCTAATCAATATTTAATAAAATTTAATTAATTTTTATAATGCAATTAAATTTTTATAGTCCAGACGAAAGGCGTGTTTAGTTATTAGCAATTAAAACATTTTCGAAAATAAAAATTAAATTTATGAAAATTAAGACCAAAATAGCACTTTTTAAAATATTACCTAAATTTTAAAATAGAACCACTTTTTTCAAAATGCTTACAATTTTGTAAAATATATTTAGAAATTTCTAAATATTTTTAAATAAATTGTTACAAAGTTTTGATGGTAATAAAAAAATTTTTGCTTTGGGAGGAGTAACGAAACTAATCAGATTTACTGAGAAATTTTTTGTTTGAGGAAGAAATAACATTTGATGCCAAAAATAGCATTTATAAATGGAGCAAAATGACTATGCGATTCTTGCACATATAGATTTATACGCTTAAATTTATAAAATAAAAAAATTGTAAATGCTATTATTTTGACTATAGATGTCTAAAAGTTAACCGGGACTCTGGACTCGAGTCTTTTGAGGTCCACGTCCGAGTCTCAAACATTCAAAGAGGTCCGAGTCCATGTTGAAGTATCATGAGTCCGAGTCCAGGTTCGAGTCCCATGGTAAAAGACCCGGACATCGTTTTTCTATATAATTCATACATTTCGATCAAAAATGAGTTTAAAATTTTTTTAAAAATAAATTATACAGTAATATTTTTAGCTTTTTATTATTGTTTTGTGTTCTTACAAAATTTCCCTATCAATTAACATTTTTTACATGTATTCAACAGATGTAAAAAATGAATATACATGCATATAGAGGTCCCAGGTCCGGGTCCGAGTCTTTGCCTTCAAGGCCGAGTCCGGGTCCCACAAATCTAAAGAAGTCCGAGTACAAAATAAGGCAAGGGAGTCCAGGTCTGAGTCCGAGTCTTTGACAAAGACCCGAAAGACTCGGACCTGGACATCTATAATTTTGACCCTCAATCTTTTGCAATTAATAAACAAAACTTTTGTTTTTAAGTTAAAGTTTTAACCGATAGAAGCAGTATTTTTTAATTACTCGTTCTTATAGATTTGTCAAAGCATAGCATACTTTATTTTTTATTTGTTATTATTGTATATATTTATATGTATATACATTTGATTTATTTTATTTGTTAATACTGTATATTAACAATTATTAAACATACTGTAACAGTTTATTTTAATTATATATTAAAGAAAACATATTTCATAATAATTGAGCTAAACTTCAAGTTAAGATACGGGAATCTGAACGCGAATTTGATCGCAACTTCAGATATAACTCTCTATTTTATAATGAATAAACGTATTTTTTTGGTTCAAACGCTTCTATTCTATGTTCGTTTAAATTTATTGATGGAAATGTGTGACATTTTCACAATATTATATTATTCTAATTTTCGCCGTTTAATTTAGATAGCATTTCAGTAAAAGATGTTAATTAAATGCAATAAACCAATGTTATCATTAGTGTTGACTGTTGTTTGTTTGTTTATTAGCGTTTCTATGCTTACCGTTAGAATTATAGTTAAAAGAAAAATTAGTCAAAAATTAATGCTTCATTTAAATAATATTATTGTTTTTATCATCAAATTTGTATTTAATTTTAAAATTTAATTTAGTAAATAATTTGGGAAAACTTTTGAACAAAACAAAAAAGAGAAATTAAATTTTAAAGTAAATTAAAATTCGTTGGCCACTGATTGCACGAATGCTGTGAAGAATGCGGTATTTTCGGCATTTGAGGGCGCGATCTGCGAAACCGGTAATTGAAATCCATTGGTTCCCGTGTCTCTCAACTCGATTGTGTACACGTATGGTATGCGACAGTTTTCGTAACCGTAATCTGTGTTTGGAAAATAATTTATCAGTTATTTCACTCATTCATATCGAAATCCAAATAATGATTAATTACCGACTGCCGAACCGGAAGCTGCGTCTGTTTATTAAAAAATCAAAAATTTAGTTTAATTTCGTGAATTTTAATTAAATGCGTCAGTTATTACAAAGAACATTAGTGATGGTTCCGATTCTATATGATATTCCATTAACTGCTGTAAGCGCTCTCAACCCGTCCTGACCTCGTGCTAACTGTAATGTATGAATAATATTAGATTAGATTATCAATTAATTTTAATTAATTGCTATTTGTTTACCAGTGCTGCGTTTGTTGGCGGTAATGATGAGGAATAACCCTAGAAATTAAAAAGACCAATGAAAATTTGTTGAATTACTGGTATTGCGTAATGATTTACGTATGAATAGAGCAACAGTTGAGAGTAGCTGTGAACTGGGAAATACACTTTAACGCGACCTGCAAGCGATAACAAGTAATCGGAGAGCGCTCGCACTTCTGGACTAAAATTGAATTTACAATTATAATTGAAACAAATACTCGAATGTTTAGTGGACTAACGTAGAACTGGGTCCTGTGCCTGAATATGTTTCTGAGCACGGGTTCGTACTCGCGCCGTTTAAATTCCAATTGTTATTCCAATTGCGGTTCGCGTCCGTTCCTATTCATCATTAATTAGTTAATAGTTTTTATTAATTTATGGTTAATCGTATTGATGGATATATGTTACCGATGCACGTCGAACCACTGTTTACTAATCGCGTTTTTCTCCATAATCTTGTCTTTAATATTTAATTAATAATACTGTTAACTATTTTTCTAAATAATTTCAATAATTGTAGCATACATTTGTATGAGTGAACTCATAACCATCAGGATTGACGACCGGAAGAATATAATAGTCAAACTTATTCAATAACGCGAGAACGACTGCATTATTATTGAGATAACCTTCGATCAAATAATTGATATAATATGTCACGGATGCGCCAGTAATCCATTCTCTGGCGTGAATCAGCGAATCAATGAAAACAATCGGTTTTGATGACGACGAACCGGTACTTATTTTAATTAATCTCAACTGTCTTCCCTCAGAAGATGTTCCAATGTTCTCTACGGATGCAATGTTTGGCGCAGCACTGACCGCCGCATCCAATAGGTTGAAAATGTCAGCCAATCGTCTGTATTGCGCCCAAAAGCCGGGCACCAGTTCTCTAGTGAACGGTGTGCTGTAATTTTGAACCACTTCTGATCGATGAAGCTGTTCTAATCTGCAAATTACATTAAAAATATATTTTAAAATTTCAATTATCGAATCAGTTTCTTGATGTTACGATTGGTTTGTGGGAAAATTATTAAAAAGAACAATGAGCTTATTATGAACTTTAATTCTTTGTTAGAAAATAAATAAAGTTCGATAGAAATGTTCACATACTCTTCGACGTCTGTAATCATAGTGCTCTGTTCGATCTTCATATTTCTGAATATCGCGCCATAACTCAATTTCTGTTGTGGCGAAAGCATGATATCTACGGACTCATTAAGAGCCGTTGGATACGTCCAAAAGTCCAACTGTTTATTATTTTTAAAAAGTTTATTATTGGATTATAGATTATAGATATGTAAACCACAATTACATATTAGGCATAAAATTATACTTCGGTAGTTGTAAGTGACAAGTCGTGCAAAAACTGCAACTGATCCATCGTTTTCGGTATGTAACGATACACGGAGTATCCATTGTATCGCGTGATTTGTCCAAACGCTCCCACAAACAGACAAAGCGCTAGAATTAGGATTTTTGCACACATTTTGCGTTAGTTTTTCAAAATCAGAGATGACTGGTTCGATCTAAAAAACTAACGATAACTGACACCTCGTTTACAGCAGTTTCTTATTTTTGTAGAAAATTTCATTTTTATATTATCTTTTTTTAATTACTATTTTTTCGAAATTAATTGTATTTTCGCTTTGATAAGCGATTTTTTATACTCTTTTGATTTAAAACTGATTTATAATCGAGTTATCTTGGAATAAGATTTTATTAAATGGACATAAAACGGAGACAATAAAAAATTATCATGTTTTGAATAATCTTTTTGAGTGAACATGAGATAGAATGCAATAATGCACATATAAGTTAAATTTACCCGTATTTTACCGACTATTGCCCGCACCCCATGTATTGCCCGCAGGAGGTGAATAATAAATAAATAAAACTTGTTCATGTATTGCCCGCACTTCATGTATAGCCCGCACATATTTTCTGATATCATTTAATGTTAAACCATATCATGTTTTTACACGTTTTAATATAAATTATAAACGGAAATCGAAAATGATGAGGAAAAGATCCAAATTTAATACAATACAGTGATATACTCGAAGCATTTAACATCGTATCAGATGAATAGTTTGATGGTTTTTAATAATATAATTAAATAAATGAAGATTTTGAAAAATATCGTGTATAGCCCGCTACCCATGGATAGCCCGCACATTAAATATTTGAAAAATTTTCACATTTTTTCTTGTATAGCCCGCGGGCAATAGGCGGTAAAATACGGTAGTTTATTATTTCTATTTTAACCAAACAACTAGTTTTGATTCATTAATCGCATCAGATTTAAAATGATATCATCAATTTTTGAATAATTGGAAATAATGCACATGCGATTCAATTATAAGTTAACCTTACGGTAAGCTAAAACATTTAACAAATATTGTTGAATGAAACGCTAACCAAAAAAAATATATGTGATTCGTTGAAATGATTATAACACAGCGTAAAGGATTTTATAGCGATTATACTTTATGCCAACGTTTAGTCAATTATATTTTATTAATTGACGCTTTGTTTTGCACACGACAACGATTCTTGATTTAGTTTTAATTGCTTCCATAAAATAGATAATATTAGTTTACTATTTATTGCCCATATCTGACGTCAATAGAATTTTTTTGCTCATAAATTTGTTATCGGAGGAAACAATCCCTTTATTAAAAAGAGATGATTTTTTATTCCGATGTTCCAGTCATGCGTTAATTATGCAAAAATGATATTCTTTTGCGAAAAAAGCGAATCACACATTGGTATTGCAATTGATATGTAAATTCGTTTTTGAAACGAAATGTGTAATAATCATAATTAAACAATAGTCGGAAGCTCTAGGGTGGGCTCAGACCCAGCAATTTCAAATTTTAGAAGAGGCATCAAAAACTAATCGGATTTGAACGACCATTTTATTGGCGTTCGGACTAATATTTTCAATTGTTTAGAGTGCATCCATATTTCATGTTTAGTTATAAAACTTTATCAAATATAATCTATGATACGTGTTATTTAGCGCTATTTAGTGTTACAATTGTAAATCAATTTAATTGAACTATGAGTGATATGTATGCGTTTGACCTATTAATTATAGGTGACTAACAGTTCAATCGATTTTTAGCTAAATTTGTCTAAAATAACACAAAATAATAGAACCTAAACTCAAACACTGTAAGTTAGACTCCGAAACGGGCTCCCGATTTGTCGGGCCCGCGGGCCCCGACGAATTTTCTCGGGCCGGGTTCGGGCTCAAAATAAAAAATGTCGGGCCGAGCCGGGCTTTGATTTAAATATATCAAGGCCCGAAACGCCCCTTGTCTTGAAGTTTATTCCAATAACTTTTGTCTTGTAAACTAAATTATGTTAAGCTAATTTAATAATAACATTAAAATTACAATATTAAAGCATATAACACTTTTAAAAGTACAATATTTTCATTTAATTATAAAAATAGTTAATTTTTAGAGAGAAAAACAATTATTATTAATTAATTGTACCATATGTACTTCGGGCCCAATCGGGCCGGGCTTTGGGTTTTTAAAAAATAATCGGGCTCGGGCCGGGCCGGGCCTCAACCTATCGGGCCTTAATCGGGCTCGGGCCTGAAATTTTTTACGATTTCGGAGTCTACTGTAAGTCACCAATTAATTCTACGGTCACTAAATTACTAAAAGTTTACACTAATTAATTCATAAATGCTACATTAGATGGCGCTCTATATCTGACGGTTTGTGCTCTTAATCATCAATGACTAACAGTTCAATCGATTTTTTGTGATTTTTGGACAAATTTAGCTAAATATCGATTGAACTGTTAGTCATAATGATTAATCGGTCAAACCGACACATATTACTCATAGTTTAATTTAATTTGTTTATAATCAAAACACTAGATGGCGTTCAAAACAATAAGTTTGATAAAGATTTATAACTAATTAAAGTAAATTTGAGACATAAATCATAACTTTTTATAATGTTTTTTATTAATTATTTTAATGGGATTTTCATTGATAATTGACTTTTGGAATACAATTAATTTTTAATTTAATAATCATAATATCGTAATTTATTTCAGTATAAAATATATTGTATATTAAATTGACTTTAGTTTTGTTTTTTCACTTCAATTTTCAATAATAATATTAATAATAATTTGTAGCGAAAAACATTATTATATATTAATACAGATTTCGTTTTTAAACCAATTTACATATCAATACTCAATTACTATACGTGTGTGTCGTGTCGTGCGTGTGATTCGCTGTTTTCGCAAAATAATATCATAATTTTACATTTAATTAATTTTATTAATCAATTTTTAGTGTCTTATCGCTGAAAATAATAAAAATTTGCACAAATAAACTAAAAAAAAACATTTGCAAAAAACAAACAAATATACAAATAAATGATAAACAAATAAATCTGTACATTATTTACAATATAATAGTAATAATAATTATTGACAACAAAAATCTGAATAAAGTTTTTTGTGTTTCGTTTTATATGAAAAAGGAATAAGAAGTTTGTATATAAGTTTATATTACAAAAAAATAGAAACAAAAAACAGTTTTCACGTAAAAAAATCGGATGAAAAGCATCGGAAATAGAAAAGAAATTATTTTTTAATTTTTAGAGTATTCTTCTTGTGATTTGTTTTTATTAATTTAATTAATTTAATTTAATGGTGAGATTTCTCCAGAGAATGCGTTATGAATTGATTACGAGTGACATTATATTATAGGACTTCTGACGTCGCGAACGGTTTCTTCTTTTCCTCGATTGCTGTGAATCGCGTTTAAACACCACATTATTTGGATCGTCGGCTAACTGTGGATAGCGTTCAATACCATGCAAATCAGTGCCGAAATACTTGTCTACCATTCCAGTGCTAAGCAGTTGCTGTCTCTCGTCTGCCGTCCATTCGGTGTTTGCCAAACCCTTATAACCCATTCTAACGTAATTGACTTCTCTCTTCCACGCGTCTTCAACCGCTTTCCTCCTCACCATTCGTATGACTCTTCGCAACTCTTCCTCTTCGGTCACGCCATACCTAACATTCAGCAATAAGTTGCCAGACATAGTCATCAGCGTATGACTAGAGCTGTGGTCGTCGAGTCGCGTCACATTGACCATCGAGCCTAACCTCTGTAACTGATCGAAGTCGGACTCAGATCGACTCATGTCTGGCTGAATGAAGTAGAACTCGTCTTGAGAGTGATGTGGCAAATGTATGCGCAATGATTGCGTCCAATTGAATACAGTGGTCAACACTGAACTAATCATTGGACTCGTCTCCGAGTCAACAGTAGTCACTAATGTCTGCGATGACGGATAGAGAGCTCTCGATATGATCACAGATGACATCTGCGATGGCAACTGAGCGATGGATAGCGAACACACGTATGGAGTGTTCTGCAAACGAGATCGCACTGCACTCTGCGGTACACTCGTTATCGATAGTGATTGCAGTTGCGATGATAATGAACACGATTGACACTCCAGTCCAGAGATAACCGGAACTGTTTCTATAAATGTGTTGTGTTTTGGAAATATTTCACTAATATCTATACCTAATGGTGGTAACCATTGCGTCAGATCCGTCCACATTATGTGTTCCACATCTGACTGCTTATTAATCGGATCATTACACTCGAATCGATATAAGTGTAACTTTTCTGGCGAATTGATTAAAGACTCGATTTGGTCCCAATTGGGTGTCAACCACTGACCAATCAACGGGTCATACACTCGACCCGCAATAAAATGCACGAGACCTGTGATCGGGTCTCTGATGGCACCGCGAAAATCGATGGGAAGCCAGAATCCGGCGTTAGAGTCTCGAATCACTTTTCCCCACACATTTCGCACTATTTCTTTCACTAGAATTCCGTCCGAATTAAACACAGCGATCGGCGAACCCAACTGATCACTGGCCACGTAATACTTGGTTCCCTCAACACTCATCGATATCAAGTGGCCGTTTGTGTCGTACACAAAGCTGATTATTCTGCCGTCAATTATGCAGTGAGATATTCTTCGCGATTGCGTTTCGTCGTAAACAAATTGCGTTACATTTCCAGACGATTCACGTCTGGCTACTAATCGATTGCGATGATCGTAGTAATAATTTACTACTCGCTGGTCATCTTTGGTAACCGATATGAGATCGGCGTTCGAGTTCCACGTGTATCGGTCTTGTCCTCTGCCAATAACGAAACCTCTTTCATCAATGGTGTACAGATCCGATCCTTCGCCGAAACCTCGAGCTCTGCCAGACTCGTCTCGTCTATTGAGTAAATATTATAAATTATTATTATTAAATCTTAATCAACTAACAATTACTAACCTTATAGTGATTTGGGTGTCTCCTTCCCACACACTCTTCACATCACCGGCGATGTCGTAAATAAATTTTGCGACAACGTTAGAAGTGACCACTTGTTCAATAAATCCGTCCATCGTATAGCTATAATTCATATTTAAATAGTTTGATCCGAATTTCATGCGTATCTCTCGTATCCGTGACCTGTGCTCGTGATAGTGAATCACTTGTGAAAACAGTTCTTTATTCCAAATCGAGAGAGTAATCAACACTACACGACCATAAGAATCGGTGATAATTGTTTTCATTGACCGTTCGTCAGTGATTTGTAGAGAATTAACGTTACGTCTAATGATTGCGAAACCATCGATACCTTCGAGAGCACCGGTCGCCGAATTCTTCTTGTATTTTCTTGTCTCAACGCCACGACCTTGCAATTCAAACTCCACTTCGGAGACCTTTCCCAAAATGTATTTATATCTCAACTTATAGCTACTAAACGAAGATCTGGCACCAAAACGATGCTTCTCTTCCTTAATCAGCGAACCATGATATCTGTAGTCAATACGGAAATCTAAATTTTCGTTGAACTGTTTGATAACCGATTTGATCAAAGAGCTCCCCTCGTGGTAACTGAGTTCAGTTTTCTCTTTGCCACTGAAATGTGTGTCAAGCAAACCATTTTGATTATAAATCATAACAACGCGACCGGAATTTTCGGGCAAAAGTTTAGCGATCACTCGACCCGAATCGTCGAAATGCAAAATATAAGGCATTTTAATACCTGGCGGCAAATACAGTAACTTATAAAAGCCGAGTGATGTCTGGCGTCCCATCTCGTGTCGATGACCGGCAGGAGTGATAATAGCAGTGACTCCGCCGCTCGAGTCGTATTGCACTTGATATCTGCTGCCACTCGGCTCTACAATCTCGATGGGAGTGGTGGCCGAGTCGCTGTACTTATATATGCGTCCAGATTTATCGCCGTGTCTGGTCTCAGCCAATCGGCCACTCATGTCGTACTGCATGTTTATAGAGAGCTGTCCGCGTGTCCACGAAGACACTCGTCCTAATCTGTCATATTCGAGTGCGACAGGCGTTAGATTGTAATTAGAAGTCCATTTGAGTGGTCGTCCAAATGCGTCGTAACTGACGCTGACAATCGGTTTCATGGATTGGTCGAGAAGCAGTTCCTGGTGAGCATCGCGATCGTACTCCACTGCCAACACTGTCTCGCCGTTTACTTTCAACTTTCTTCCGACTGTCACCACATGCTTATCATTCGATTGTCTATCTTTTGCTGCTCTTCTCACGTAATGTTTCCATTCTATCCTTTGATTGGTTTCATCGTTGGCTATTCGTCTCACTCGTGACGGCATTGGCCACGTCTCGGCCATCTTTGGCCATAAGTCGGCGATCACTGGTGAAGCTAATGACTCGATTTCTGTGACACTCGAATCACTTGACTTAATAATAAATTTAGAATCTTTGGCACTAATTCTCTTCAGTACAAGTGGCTGTTCCTCATCACTACTAATAATACTGCTTACTTCTGAACCCTTAATATTCAGACGCATTAATTCGTTACCATTTTGATCGATAGAAACTTTTGCGCCATCAATACCGAGCTTATAATTCATATCAATGACATCACCGGAAGGACGAATAGCTCTGGTAAGTCTACCGTATTGGTCGTACTGATAAGTGACAGAACGACCCCATGAGTCGGAACGTGTGGCCAATAATGAGTCAGCGCTTCCGTGGTATGTAAACTTGATTACGAAGTTATCGGGTGTTGTGAACGTTTGAAGCATCGCTAAATTGCGAGCCATCGTTAGCCTACACTTTCCTCCCTGAGAGTTCTCGATAGTCTTCACTTGATTACTGTAATCTCGCAGAATGTACAGCTTATTTCCTGCCGCATCGGTCACTGAACTGAGTTTGCCGTTCAATGTGTTCACGTTATAGCTAAACGTATATATTATAGCGCCGGTCAGCACTGATTTCGTGCTAACGTGCTGTCCATGTCTGTTGAATACGTAAATTTCATTCGTATTCGGCGATACGATCTCATACTCTCCATTCTGCAGATTCTGTTGTGGTAAAGGCGATAATACGGTGCGAATTCGAAGATTTTCCTGATCACAAATATGCACGCGTGCATCAGGTGTGACAGCGATCGACGATACGGTACTCATCTTCGCATTAATCGCTAATAAATCGGATGAGAAGCATTCGCATGAGATGTCCATACACGAGCACTTTATGTCAGCGCCCGCCAAACGATTGATTTTGCCGTCGGATGCGGTAACCACTCGTACTCTATTAATATTTTGCGAATCACTTTCGGCGATGTAAAGGTCACCGTTGGGCGAGAATGCGATCGATTGAGGTGTTTCTAGAAATACTTGCCTAAAATATCCAATAATTTAATTAATTGGGATTTAGAAGTAAAATTTGAATCATTAGAAATGAAAAATTTTTTTAAAAATTCTCTTACGTCGCCAATAACTCTCCAGTTTCACTATTTGGCACTTCATCTTGATTTCCAGTGATCACTGACGAGCAATGCGATGGTCGACCGGCGACCACACGAAGACGACGATCTTGAGTTAATTTAAGTATCATATGGTCATCGAGTAAGTGAAGAGAATTATCGATCGGAGAAATAGCCAGTTGTGTCGGCCATCTGAGCGACACCTTTTGCAATGGTATAGAACCAGAGCAAGGAAGTGGTTTCCAATGAGACTTATGGTAATGATCGCCAATCAATGTATGAATAACTCCTTGTGCGTCAACGTATCTTATATTAGTTCCATCAGCGATATAGATCTCTCCACTCGCCGCTATCGCCAAACCTTTTGGATATGAGAGCCGAGAATCGCGAGCCAATCTTCCGTCACCACAAGCGCTACGATCGCCGGGCAGACACTTCACACCCGTTCCCACCACTATCTCTAAATTATTTCGCGCATCAATAGGATCATCGAGAGAAATAGCGCGCAATATCTGATGCTTTTCCGGATCACTAAAGTATAGTTTACCATCAATAGGACCAACAGCTAAATGATATTTGTATGCCACAGAAGACTCGCTAAGTTCGATCACAGTCTGCACTGTTCCGTCGGTTTTAATACGACGCACTAAATTGAAATCTCCGACAAATAGACTGCCATCAGGAGCTGATGCCAGAGCAACGGGTGCCAGAAGTCGCTGATCTTTAGCCACACCATTACAATATGGACAATGGAGTGGTCTCTGCTGTCCGTCACCCATAGTTGTCAGCATCACTTTAGACTTTTGTTTCATATACACGTTAGTTCCGTCTCCTTTTTGAAGTATTCCTTCGTGAAAGTTGTACCGATGATGCGTGTCTAGATTCCAACCTCCAATTTCCGAAATGGCCATATCATGACCTGCCAGTTGTACGGTCTGAACGTCCCAAATAATATTAGTGCAGCTTAAGTACTGATAGCCGACGTGAACCATAGCTGTTGCCAAACCGAAAACCTTCTGGCGATAAACGTTGCGTCTGTTCCACGCGTATGTGAACATAATCATCGGATCGGCTTCGAATGTTTTCTCGTAAAGTATGCCTTCAATCGCAATCTTCAAGTGGATTAGCCGTAACGAAGAGGGAATCTTTTCGTGCGTTAATTGAAGCTCAATTGTGGACAAATATCCGCTCACTCGGGAAGAGTGGTAAACAAGATTCAGATCAGTTCCGGGAATTTTAATCGATTCCTGAACTACTTGTGATTCGGCCAGAATCGCTGATTTATCAGAACATCCGCCTTGAAATGAGTGCTTCCAAGTGGCCAATACTGTTGGCTTCATATTATCGTAGTCGTGATCGTTACAAATGCTTATCTTTTGACTATCACTTAATCTCTCATCTATGGCTAACACAACGCGATCTATAACAACAATCTCATTCCAGGGAACCATTACGACGCGTTGAAGTGGTCTGAACGGGTCTCGTTGTATGTGCAGCGTTACAGCGCCGCCGCCATTCACCATCAGATCAAACCAACCGCTGTCTCGAGTTAAAGTGAATCCAAGAAGAGGATCTGTTGCTACGCCTATTCGTACTCCTGTGATACCCTGTCCTCCGTGGTTAACCACATGACCACGAATAACCGAAGCTCGACTGTAGAGTTAAGCAGAATAATACCAATTATTGAATTTAATGACACAATTTTCAATGAAAATTAAGAAAATTAAACCGAAATGAAATGATTGATCAGTAAAATAACAGTTAAATTTTTTTCTGGTAAATTAACTAACCTGTCATTAAAACGATTCCAAAACAGACTGATATTGGCAGCAGAAAAAATTGGGTAAAAGATAGATAATATGTTAGAATTATGATAGAAGAAGAAGAATCAAAATGATAATTGAGAACAAGTCAGATATTATCGCCGAGAGAAAAGTTTATTCAAAAGAAATAATTAAAAACTGAACAAAAAAAGTCTCACTGTTTACCTATCATTAAAGGCAACTTTGTGAGCGTAACTTTGCACTGACTCCTCTTCGATGAGAAACTGCATTCTCTGAAAGAATGACGCGGTGACAGCTGGAGGCTGTTTGCGAAGAAGAATGTCTTGCGGGTCTAACGCCGAGAAACACAATTGTTTTCCTTCGCAACTTTTTCCTGTTATTAATCGCAAAATAATAATTAAAATCGTAATTAAATTTTAAAACAAGTGATAAAAAAGAGTTATAAATAATAGAAGAAAAATCATTTAATGACTATTGAAAATGAGTGATGACATACTTGAACAGCATTCGGGATCAGCGCAATCAATGAGTCCATCTATCAAATTGAAAAAACGAGAGAAAAGTGTGAGAAGAAAAAAATTAGGTTAATAATACGATACGCGATGTGTTCGCGCATACCATTGTCATTATCCTTTAGATCGTCGCACACATTTTCTAATGGCACACTGCAATCAATTCCTCCCCAGTCCTGACCGCATTCGCACTGCCATTCGTTGCCCCTTTGAACACATTCGCCGTGATTATTGCATGTCTTCGGGCAGCCGTCTGTAAAAGCAATCGTGAAATAAAGAAGTCACGTCAAACAAAAAACAAAACAAACAAAAAGAAATCAGTGGCACACATACAATAAAAAAAGAATCGAAGCAAAACAATTCAATTAAAAGTAGATTACCTAATGTGCAGTGTTTGCCATTCCAGCCCTGTATGCAAAGACAAGTGCCATTCTTGCACTGTCCGTGTTCTAAGCAACGCTGATCGCACAGTTTTTCGTTACATTTAGATCCAGTCCAGCCATCGTCACACAGACATTTACCACTTTGGCAGTGACCGTTATTACCGCAGTCCAAATCGCATCGCTCTATTTATTTAAATGTAAATTCTAATCTATTTCGGAATATTCGAGTTTATCGATTAATTACCCTGCGAACAGTCAGGTCCAGTCCATCTTTCATCACAAATACATTGTTGTAATTGTAAATCGAAATTTCCGTGACCCGAACAGTCCGGTAAACAGCGAATCGCTTCTGAGTCTGGTTCGGCGCAATCAACTCCTTTCCATCCCTTACCACATAAGCACATACCCGCCACGCAATGTCCATGGTTTGAGCAGTCAGGATCTAAGCAATCCACTAAAACGGCAACAAACTTCGTTTAGACACGTATTGCACATTTACATCGGTGTTAAATAATACCTTCTTCGCAGTGTTTTGATTTGTAACCAGGAAAGCAGTGACACGTGCCGTCCACACAGTCTCCGTGACCGTTGCAATCGCTAACTTCGCACTCGTCTTCCCTCAATTGGCACTCTTTTCCTTTCCATCCCGAACCGCATTGACACTCTCCGTTGTGATATTGCCCGCGACCCGAACATAATACTGGACAAACTCCTAATTAAATAAATATTAATTGAAAATCTAATTCTAAAAAACTAAAATAATTAATTTTTAATCAATAGTCCATGAAAGTGTAAGAACGATGTATACCGAAATTTCTTTCAATTTAATACCCATTTGCTAAATTCTAATACACACATACAGTACACACACCTCTCACGCTAAAACACATAACACTATCATCAGTCACTTTCAGGATATCAACCGGTGTTAGAGTGTACTTCTAATTCAAGTATTTGCGAGAAGTGTACTTAAAACTAAAAGCTTACTAAGCTATCAAAAGTTTACTGAAACACCACTCGAAACTTTTAGCTCTGCGAGATGTCATCGCGCATAAAATCATTAGAAATAAAGTAAACAGAGAGTTCAGGAAAGACGTTAAACAAAGTCAAATTATCATAATAATAACCAAAATATTGATATTTGAAAATGATGTGTGAGCTTAACTACACTTATCGTATTTAAATATTAGCGTCATTCAGATTACACGTATGATATGGCGATTTAAATTTTGTGCACAAATTTTATCTTAACCATACATAAAATTCTAATTAAAACATGCATCGCAAATCTATTCACAATTTTAAATTTATTCAAAAGAAAAGAATTGAAATTTTCTCTTTAATTTCAAAATTAAAAAACGACATAACAGTTATTAGTTAGTATTCCTAAAATATTAGTCGGTTTATTTGATTATTTTACTAAAATATAATGCAATCAATTTTTAAACCCCTAGTATAAAATTTTCTATCACTTGCTAACAATTTCATCGAATCCCGAAAAAAGAGAGTTTAATATGGCTGTTCTTATCGATAGAAAAAAGTTTGTTAAGATCGTATATTCTGTAAATGCTGCGAATAAGTATAATTGGATTATATGCGTGTTCGGCGAGTGATGTCGTAATTCTTTTTTTGTATTATAATTAGTTTTTTTTCAGGGAATTAGAAACAAAATACCATTAGAGAGAAAAGGATCGAAAGAAAATTAAAATATTAGATTTCAGGTAATTTTTGATGATAAAAGCTGGTATTATATTTCACATCCGACAAAGAGTATAAAAAAGTTTTTTAAAAGCTTTTCTATTGTTACTATTCTTTAAAGCATAACCAAATTATAGTATTGCTTATCTAACAATTTTATTATGGCTTATTAAATAAGTTGATCAAAACGGAAAATCTCCCAACAGATCTCATTTTTAGCTAAATTCAACTTAAATCTAGCTTATGAATTTGAATTTTTTGTCTGTCCGCGAATATATAGTAACTCAACACTGATTGTAAGCATTTCTGACTAATCCAAACGTAATGTTTATTCCAAAATTTTATATTTCGTTTATATGGTCACGTTTTATTAAAAACGTAATCATACGTGATTGAGATATAGATATGAATTGATTAACAAAATACATGCCTTGCGAACAATCAGGTCCAGTCCATCTTTCGTCACAATTACACTGCTGTAACTGTGAATCAAAATTTCCGTGACCTGAACAGCCGGGAAAGCTGCGAACCGCGTCGGTATCTATTTCAGAGCAGTCGGCGCCTTTCCATCCCTTACCGCATAAACATATACCATGGTTTGAGCACCGACCGTGGTTTGAGCAGTTTGGGTCAATACAATCAACTAATTAAACAAAATATATGCAAATAATTAAGCAAACTGTGACATATTATTTCTGGCGTTTAGTTAATACCCTGATCGCAGTGTTTTGATTTGTAACCGGGAAAGCATCGACACATGCCTTTCACACACTCTCCGTGACCATTGCAATCGCTAACTTCACACTCGTCGTCCCTCGTCAACAGAAGACCCTCTTTTCCTTTCAATCCGGAACTGCATTCACACTTACAATTATCGTGACCCGAACATAATTCCGGGCAAACTCCTAATTAAAAATTAAACGAAACGTAAGTGAAATGTTGTTTACGGGATTTTATTTCCGCGAAAAAATAACAGATAATGATTGGCGTAACACTTTTTATTAAAAGAAGAAATGAAGAAAGAAAAACAGAATTAAGAGTTTGAATCCAGAGAACAACAAATAAATAAGTTTTTCTCTCAAATAAAAAAGCGATTGCGTGACGATATTATATCAGAATATAAAACGCTGAGAATAAAGTTGTGATGGATTTTATTATAAGCTTAGTTTTATACACGTATGATATAAATATAAAAGATATATATTATATAACCTAATGTTGTTTCTGTTCAAAAGTTTTAATGGTGACTCAAATTGTCTTAATGATTGCATTTCATTTCTATTCCATTGCTTTTTCCTAACAAAGTATTTCGATTACGCGTTTTGAATAAATAAGATCAAAAACTGTCACTTTCTGCTAATAAAGCTGTTTTAATCACTGAAAGCCAAAACATTTGTTTTTAATACACAATAACTAAGCTAATATATCGATGAAAAAAGTAATAAAACAGTACTATTACTGCAATTATATTTGTCTTATTGTTAAAACTGTGCGGTTTTGAATGTATTGATTAAATAAAGTCTATTCATAATAATGGTTTATTCGTTAAAAAGTATATGAGCTGAAGGTTTAAAATCAAGAAACAATAAATCGCATGAAAATTTTTAGAAAGAATTAAAATCAAAAAATATTATGGTAATGTTTAAAAATGTCAAAACAAGTACTAAATAGATCGAAATTAAAAAATGAATAAATAATAGTTTGGGAAACTTACTCATAATAAATGTTATGGCAATTACAAGCGCAAGCGATAATAACATAAATATAATGGCAGCGCATCTCCAGCTGCAGTGCGATGACAGCGTCTTTCGCAGATGAAATCGAGAGCCCGCTAAGTGCGAGGCCAGCGGTTGACCGAAGTGATTGTGGACGGGAACTACTGAAGGCAGTTGACAGTTATCAATGTTTTTCTTCGGGTCTGAGTTCTTTAACGGCATTGTGCCGCTCGTGTTAAAGTCATTCGTCTGCAACGGATTTCCCAATCCTTTGTGACCATCATTTGGAATGAATAGAGATCCGGAAGCGGTCCTCATTAGACAACTCGGCTCGAAGTCTATATTACCGCCAGTGTCCAAGTTATTTTGAAACGATGATATTAAGTTATGGTGCGATTTGTTCTTTAGATTATGCTCTAATGTGTTGCTATGGGGAGACTTCCATCCGTCGTGAGGTGATTGCTGTTGCTGTGGCGGCTGATGATGGTTCATAAAAAATTGTGGCGGCGGAGGAACGTGTATGGGTATCGATGCGGGCTCGTTGTCCACCGGTGATGGATAGCCTTTGATGGGCAAAACAAATTTTCAAATATATCATATGATAATAGAAAGATAAAACTATTTAGTAATATTTTAGATAAACAACGCCTATTTTTGCTAAACGAGTTAATAAAATACGCATTTTTTAAAACACTAGAAGAGTATAAACAAATTTTTTTAATTAAAAAAAGAGCGAAAAACTTCATTGAAGATAACGAAAGCTAAAAAGTTAGTGAAATGAATAACTAATGAACTGTTACTTTACGCCGCACTCATCATAATTCACTCACTCTTCGAGCTTTATTATTATTATAAATGAGAAAAACCTCTAACAATATTATTAATTTTGTTTTTTCATCTTCTTCTTCCATCATTCAAAATAATAACAATTAACTTGAAATAACTTATATTCGTGCTCATTAGTGCGTATATTCTTGTCTATTCTCGTGCACACACATACACATATTCGTATACGGGGTGTCTTAATATTCTATGCTAACGGTAAATAAATGGAGAATAATGATGCTAAAAGTTAAAGCGAATCTTTGCAATTATTCTAACGACTAATGATGGCCTGTAGAGCCAAACATTTCTCTCTCTCCTCCGCTCTCTTTCTCTCTGTTCCCGAGTTTCATTGAGTTTCTCTCTCGACTGTCAATCGCATTCACCACTGCCAGTGAATTCTTACCTAAATTGATGCTATGAAACATCAAATTTGTCGTCAGTATTGCGTTTACTTACGACTTACAGTCAAAACTACTGCTCAACACTTAATTATCAATTTATAACTTTTCCAGAAAAAAAAGTACAGCAAGAGTTAATGCATCTCAAGTTAATAAATTGTAAATAAACTATTTTCGTTTAAAAATGAGTTTTTTGGCGATAATCTTTCGTAAGTTATTTATTACTTTAGTTATTTATATAACAATAATGAGAACCACTAATAGGCTCAACTGTAAGTCTCCGAATCATATACGTTGTGTGGAACACTAGCGAAGCCAAAATCAACTTTTAGGTTATAATTGGAATGCGGTTTCGTGTCATAAAACTGTGTGAGCGATAGAGAAAGTTTAAGACATGACAACTTCATTAACGGAGTGAACTGGCGATAGTGTGGCGCAAACCAATACACACAACTGTTAGTGTAAGCCGATTATTATAATAATATCGCACGAGAAAAACTTATACAACGAATATGAGATTCATTAAAAATGTTGAACGCAAACGTAATTTAGCCAACATATTGATAACTAACTCTATGTGTCCACAGAAAATATACTGATCGTGGCGTAAATCGATCACAATAACTGGTAGTAAAATTCGTATATACGTTGAAATTTTAGGACATATATTTATGAGCTTTTATTTTCATATCATATCACATAAATAATTATTATCTTGATTTACTATCTTAAGAAAGAAAATTGTGGAAATAATACTCTCATCTAATTAAGTGAATGTTTCAGACGTTTTTAAAGAATTTTATGGAAAACCAAAATTATTCAAATTAAGTGCTATGCAAATGTAATTTATTTTTTAACATTCAAAATGCAAAACTAAAATAAATGACAGATGACATATAGAGAAATTAAATTTTGGAAATCTTTTTATCAAAAGTTATAAATCTTATCGTAAACGTAAATAATAATAACGAGTGCATTACGGAAAATGTAAATAAATGAATTCAATACAATTTTTTGCCAATACCGGTAAATAAAGACTCGAAATAATTAATTTACACAACCATTAGTTAGAAAAACAAACATTTGAGTTTGGATTATTAATAACAAAAAAGGTTAACATTCCTTAACATTAATTTCAAACAAAAACTCGTGAGGATTAACGGTGTAGAAAATGTTGATAGTGATAGTGAACTTCACAGCATAGCGACGTTAAAGTTTAAACCCAACAACAAAATACTCTTTACATAAAAACTAGGAGATCATAAGAGATGGAAAAAATAGATATATTTCCTAAAAATACTTCAAGTTTATCCATAAAAAGAAAAAAGTATTAGACCGACAAAACATTAGTGCTTTAAAAAAGTAAGTGCTCATCACTACAATACAGTTGAGGAGAGAAAAGTATTACCAAATTTTATTTCAATGCTACACATACTCTACCGCTCACAGAACCGAATCTAAACCTCACAAACATTCTAAACCTATTTCGATGCAAAATAGTGACAATTGCAGAGCAAAATCAATTTGTGTATTATCAGTGTGTGCGAGAGGATAGAGAACTAACGGAACGAATACGAACTGAAGCGAAAATAGGTGTGTTTGTAAATATATGTAGTTTATAAAGTAATATAAGCTCTCGAAGAAAAAAGTTATGAAACAATTTTTTATGTAATATTTATTTCACGCTAACATAAACATTAAGAATACTCCTATCACTAGAATAAAATACCACCTTTTGAAGTATGATATTATTATTACTATTATTATTATTATGATAATGTGAACGATGTAACACTAGTTTACAGTGTGATAAACAGTATCTCACATATTTATTCAACTACAACAGCAACATCCCATCCACTAATGAATCACCTGAAATGCAGTAATAAAAACTGTGTTTACGGTACATAATGTTAATTTATATTTATTATAGCAGTGACGCATATTTCCAGAGCAAAGGTTTGCACTCTAATCGCACGCGTGTCTCACTCGAAATTTAGGGGTAATGGAAAACTGTGACCAAAAACGGCGAGACAGGTCATTGACTGCTAAATGGACATTACTTTTAATTTGATTTCATGATTAGCTGAACACTACAGTATAAAACAAAAAAGGTTTAAGTACTGGAGAGAATAAAATCCCTTCTTTCTGCGAAACGCACACACACTTCAAATAATTTTTAAATGCTATCTGTTGTTAATATCAGTACTAATATTTACCTGTCTATGCATTTGCGAGTGTGTGTTGTGTGCGACTGTGACCGCACAGAGCAAATAATAAATCTTTTTACAAATGTACATAAAGAGAAAAGAAAACGCAAAATTTTGCTTTTTTTTATTAAAGCTTAATATTTTAATTTATTTTTTTCTTAAATGTACAAATTATTTTTGTTTTAGTGATAAAATGCTATGCATATCTGCTTTTCCAGAAAATAATTACATATTAAATGTAGAGAAAACCATAATCTATTTTCGTTATGTCAAGTATAGCAGATAAGAATAAAGTAAATAAATACTCGCTTTTCTATGCATACCATCAGATAAAAATTGGTGAAATAAAAAATATAATCAAATGAAGTGCAGGCACAGAAAGAAAGTTTTTTCGTCTCTTTTGTGCAACGAAACCATTCAAAATCATGTCATTATAAAGCAATTTAATTTTACTTTAATAATTTTCTTTTTTTCGTTATAACGACAGGGAATAACTCTTTCGCGAATAACAACTTAAATATTAGAAATTTCTTTATCATTTTATGATTTTTGTTAAAAATAGTGTCATAAATGTCAGCATCATTTTGAGTTAATTAACGCATGAATGTTTCGAAGAAGAAGATTATCCGATAAATCATTATAATCGTATAAAAATGAATATTATTTAATGCTTAAATTTTAGATTCTAATCTTTAGACGCATTGGGATATTAATTTAAAATCAGGTCAAACAAAACGGCATAAAATATAATAAAAATAAAATGAAAAATAAAAATCATTAACCTTTGCATTAGAATAACATTTATTAAATGATTATTTGTCTCACCTCTTGATCTTCGATATATAGCTGATTCGGCGTAATGCGTAGCTTTCATCGGATGCGTACCAATGTTTGAGTGATTATTTGATGATCGCGAAGTGGCAGTGCTCGAGCCTGACGCTCGATCTCCGATACGCTCGTACTGACGATCGCTACCGATTACATTATACTCGTCTGTTTCACTATCGTCTGAATTACGATGTGGAACAGTGTGTCTTAAATGATCCATTGAAGCTGAAATTGAGAAGAAAAAACAATTGAAATCAAAATTTAATTAAAAACCTCTATGAATACAACTAAATTTTAATTTAAACGACAGGAATATAAACATTTTGTGTTCAGTAAAACAGTAGTGTTCACTAACATCAATGTTAATACTGAATCTGTGCGCGAAAAAACTGCATAAAATTGTGCGAGAGATGCGATAGCATAGCAAAGAGACTGCAACTGCAATCTCATCAATTTTGAATGCTCGCTATAAATTCATTGTTACTGTCATCTTTCGCACATTATGACCACCGAAATGGTTTACTATACTATTCAGTGTTAACGAAATTGAGTGAAGGGAAGAAAAAACAAGAGAGATTGCATTACAATTTAATGAAGTTTTGGCTGTAGTCTTATACATCTTCAACATCTCTTTCACAAGTACTGCCGCAACTGTAAGCTTCACATAATATCCACCTCAAGATATTATTATAGCTGATGCTATAACAACTAAAATTATTTTATTTTCTAATAATTAGTAGTAGTATAGTATTATTAACACAGTGTAAGCTCAGTAATAATTGTATCATTTTTATTAATAATAAATACATCGATGAGATGTACAAAATGGGAATTTGTTTTATTAGTTTCATGAGTTATCTATTCTGCAGAAACGAAATTTCAGTGATAATAAAGTTTAAATTTATTAAAACTTATTATATGTAATGCATTAACAAAAAATGTATGATCAATGGTAAGAATACACTTTGAATATACTGTATTGTGAAACATTACTAAGAAACAAACAAAACATTTAAAATCACAGTTAAATTAGCAAAATATATTACGCTTACGCTTTCATCGATCTTTCTATTATAGATTGTTATTAATTACTTACTCTATAGTTATACTGTTCCAGTATTTGTAAGTATATTAGTACTAGTAATTATAAACACTAATTTATATATAAAAAACTAATTTTCGCAACGCTATCGCAGAAGTAAACATTTTTTCAGCAAAAAATCTTTCATTTTTGACACAAATCAATTTAGTTTCGCTCGAATTGAGTTTAAAAAATTCTAGAAAAAACTAAAACAAAAACACTATTAGTCTAATAACTAGAACATGACCCTTGAAAATTTGTTTTCTCTTGAAAGCTAAAGAAATAGATAGATTAGAGAAGTGAATGAGTGAGCGAGTGAGTGACTAAAAGAAAAATAAGAGCCTCTTATCGTCGTTCTGATGACAGTGGCGCAGATTTTTCTCTTCTCTCATCGTTCACTCAAATGCCATAAGACTGCGAAAAACGTCTAGACGTGACTTTTTTTGCGAATATGTATTAATCATCATTATTGTGTATTATTGTGCGCGGATTTTAATCATACTTTCTGGTGAACAATACTGTGTTATATAATATTAATAGTTAGAGTATGTGTGTGTGAGTGTGTGTAACATACAATTAAAATTAATGACTGCGAGATGAAAGATCAAAACTGATTTGCTTCGCCAAATAATTATATACTTATCAAGTTTAGTAGTGGCTTATTATATCTCCAGACAATATATAATATCATATCATATAAAGTATGTGTTATAGCTATTAGACTATATTTATTTTATATTATGAAAACTTTTGAGTTGTTTGAGATAATGTATAATTATATTAAAAATATTTTGTCAGATATTTTTGTCCGGTTCCAGTAAAAACTTAAAAGCATAATAAATAAGGAATAATTTTATATAATTCCTCTATAATTTTTTTGTGCGGCATTTCCGATCTGAAAGCGGTGTGGAATTTTGTAACTGTGGGATATTTTTGGTTTTGAGCGATAATTTTCTGCCTTTTAAATTCTCCATAATTTTGATGTAACAAAGTTTATTTTTTGGTGAGAGGAGAGAGAATAATAGAGACAGAGGATGAAAATCGCCCAAACCATGTTTTTTCTCCTCAGAAAATTATCCAACCAAATAAAACTATATCCAATATTTTTGTGTCGATGGTATAGTGAATAAAAAAGAACTAAAATACTTGGTATAGATATAATAAGAAGCGAGTTTCGCAGCAAAGATTATATAACAGTATATAACTAAAACCTCCGTCGTATTGGAATATAACGGAATATAATATTATATAAGCTATGCTACACTTAAGCTGATTTCGCTTCTGCACAATATTGACTTTATTTTTGAGGGTAATCCTTGAATCCAATATTAGGAAAGTGAAAGATGTGTAGCATTTGATCCGTATTTGGTTTACGCCTAACAGAGTTTGACTCTCTCTCTCTCTCTCTCTCTCTCTCTCTCTCTCTCACTCACTCACTCACACACTCACACACACACTCACTCTCCCACACGCTCTCCCTCTCCCTCTATAATGACTCACTCATTCATTCACTCGCGTCTCTCTTCCCAAGAGAGAAATAAAAAATTTATTTTCTTGAAAGAAATTTATTTATAAATTATTGATTTAGATTTTATTTTCGCATTAAGTTAAGTTAAATGAGACGATTCGATGAAGAATGAAAGAAATTCTTTAGATTAGATTTTCTTTTCTCCAGACTGTATTCCTTATGACATTAGATTCAAATGCGAGAATTTAATAGTATTAGACATTTTCGATTGACATTTGTCTTTATGCTATAAATAAAATCTTCACTTAAAGGTATACAGTAAGTATCGTTTTTACGAAAAAAACTTAATAGATTTTATGCGAATGAGTCAAAACTTTCTTAAACCAAACCAAACAATATTTTTCAGTGTTAAAGCTTGAAGAAGATAGAAAAGAGAGATAATATTTTGAAGAAGCTGCAAAGCATTGCATTTGGCTAACAGTAACTTATATGTGTAATTCGTGCAAAACACGAATCTACTATTTCGAGACCGCAAATACAAATCCCATCTCTAGCTGTAACAGCAGTGGAAAAAGGGAATTGAAGTAATAATTTCATTAGTTTTGGCAAAACATGATTTGATTAGTGAAATGCGAGAGAGAGAGAGAGAGAGAGAGAGAGAGAGAGAGAGAGAGAGAGAGAGAGAGAGAGAGGGGAGACCGAAAATAGTAGTTAGTGATGTTGTAGTCGTTTAGTCGTAATGATAGCGAAAATGTCTGCAAAATGCAATATATGCCTAATTATTTATGCAATCGAATCAAACTTTCAAAAGTAATTTAGAAAACGAAGCCAAACAAAACAAAATTTTATTTAACATCACAAACAGCTAAACATATTTTTCGTAGCGTTTCGGTTCTGTATAATTTTTTCTCTACACTTCACTCTTCAGCTCTTAAATTACTTCAGCGAAAAAAAATCTATCAGAAAAATATGTTATATATGCATCTTTACGGATATATAAATATATGATTTGTTAAAAACTTAGAGCGCAAAAAGAGTAAAGTATATTTTAACAAAACTTTTCGCCAGAAAATCAATATTTACTTAAAATATATACCGTATATAATTTTTTGTACAGCACTCTCACTCTTACTCTTCTCTTTCTACCTATACTTTCCTGCATTATTTCTGTTTTGTGGACATTTTATTCCTCTAAACTACTGTACACTGAATTTTCTATCCACAAACAAATGACAAACACGTAATACACATTTACATTTTATTTTAATGCAAAGAAAACAGTAAAAATATATTTTTATATTATTTTCATAACGCAGGATAGAATATGCGATGGCTGTACGAAAACTATGGCATTGGTATATCTACTGTGTGATGCATTTTGAATATTAAAAATGCAAAATATTTTTACTGTTGCGCTGCTCTGTAAATATTACAATATATATACCATAGACTTATGAAACGTATTATCGTTAGATGTATACGCGATGCGCGCAAAGTGTTATTGTGTGGAAGACAATAAAATTACGAGAATAACTCTTCTGTGCGAGAAATATGCATATAATAAGAGCCGCTTTTGTTTTTACAGCAAATAATGGGCGAATATTGCTTTATGAAAAGCATTCCACTTATTATTATTATTGTATATACAGTATAAATATATATATATATTATATATTGAAATATTTTTATTATATTTATGCTCACATAACTGCAAAATATAATTTAAGCGAATTATCGGAGCTTTTATTTATTTTTAGAAAGGCTTTTCATATATTATTTTTATTATTTGCAAAAATTATAACATAATAAGCATTACTTCGGAAACTTATTTTTTCGTAGACATCTTTGATGTTTAGAATATTCTTTGTTTGATATATACTTTGTACAACAATGTTCTATAAATTTTCATTAAATTCTAAATTTTCAATTTAGGAAAAAAATCAATGATAGTTGAGAAATGATAGATAGATCTGTATTTCGAGTTACAATCCAATAAATACTTTGGATTTCGTAAAGTAATTTTTGGAGAATTATTCATAAAGAAAAAAATTGATTCGTCGATTTTACGAAATCTCTAAACTTATTATTAAAGTGATATTTCTTTTGTAATCCAAATCAAATAACTGTAAATAATATTTTACTTTATTTACAATTTCACAAAAGAATTGCTTAATTCCTTATCTTATCATAAAAAACTAGAATAATTCGAGATTCTTGTTATCGAACATATGTTTGCTGTATTAATAGAAACCTATTTAATATCGACACAACATCTCGTATTAGATTAAAAAACATTTCATTTATCTATAAAAATAGCAACAAGAATACAATACAAATAGTTATTTATGATAAAAGATGTGATACACAGTGACGGGACATCAAACAAAAACTAATATCGCCATAATCATCATCATCAACATCATCATCAAACCTTATGGTCATTTCGAAGTTTCGAAAAGAGTAATCTTCATAAAAGATTTTGATAGCAATGATACTTTTTTTGCTCAAACTTTTTTGCTTTTCTGTTGCGCGTTTCAAGTTGTGGCTCATCGAACATCAAACATCAAACTCTTTTCTCTCTATAAGCTATCATATTATTATTATTATTATTATTATTACCGAAAAGAGACGAGATATGATACGGCAACAACAAAAAATAAAAAATGTAGAGAATATACGCATACCATATAAGCAATATAATATATTATAGATTTAAAGCCAGCGAACTTTTTATACTTTTATTGCGTATTATAAGTCTATTCGTTACATATTTTCATTATAAATTAAGCTCAGATAAATAAATTCTTACAGCGCTGTTTCACATGGGAAATGTTACCATTATTTTTTTAGCTGACTTTCTTATAGAGAAGTCCAGCTTATTTTCATTTGGTGACAATGATGGCTAAGAAAATGTTACGAAAAGAATAGGATTTAAGCAACAGAATGAGCAAGAATGCGGAGAAAGAGCTTTTTGACCATTAATTTGTTCAGGGATTGCGAGTTAAAGATTTTTTGTCGCATTGATTTTTCCCAAAACAACAGCTTTTGCTAATAGTGGTCTGACAGTTGGAAATAAATATAAATTGCTATTTAAAATGATATTTAAAGAAATAAAAATAACAGATATTTAGCCAAATAATCTATACTTTAAATATAGTTTAGTGAAATTTGAATGCTCTAATTTTAGTAAAACTTAAACAATTTTTTGCTGGAAATGATGATGAAAACGAAAACTATGGGTTGCTTATCAATTTGTCATTTTATTTTTCAATTGTCAAGAGAGATAATTATGAAAATCCACTTTATCACAACTAATGAATAAGACTGTCATTAGAGTAAACGCGATAGCCTTATAATAATTTACTCTTAACGGTAATAATAATAATAATAACAGTTTACGATTAACTTTCAGAGGTATAATAATAATAATGATAAACATAACGATTCGAGCGGATGATAGTGAGGCAAAAATATATCACAAGTTTTCTTATAATTATAATAATTAGTCTCAACGAACGAAGTTTTAGTTTGTGTGTGGCTCTGAAAACTTCGAAAAAGATAACACTAGACGCATATACTTCACGTTTCATTTCAGCTCAGAGACCGACTGACAGAGCGAATACTCTGCGAATTAGTGATAAAAGGGTTGTGAACGGCAATACAAAAGACTACTCACGAGTCGATACCGTATATATGTATAATACAATACGATAGACGCTTGAAAGGGATGCTGAGTTGAATTAACTTAAATTCTCGAATAGCATGTCATTATATTTTAAGATACATTAAAATTAGTGCGTACACTCAAAATAATTAACATCAAGAAAAAATAGTGTGTGATTATATATAACTTTTAAATTTCACAATTGAGAATTAACACACTTTTGTTAATAATAGAATTTGGAATCATATTATCGAAAAAGTTTGTTTCTCAGAGATAAATGCAAACTTTTATCTCTACGAAAAAACGAGTTTTTTCTAATTAAATCTACATTTGGTTTAGATCATGGTTATACGAATCATGTATTAACAATTCATATATGATTTATTTGCCAAACGTAAACGCAAACGCAATCCCGAAGAAAGTAATAACAAACGCACATAAAAAACGCATGTTTGCTGCGCTTTCATGTTTCATAAATTACTGTTTTATGAAATAAAATACTGAATTGTTTATTGCGGATATATATTCTTTCTCTTCTTATAATGTTATTATCTTACACACACTTTTTCCATGTTTATTAAATATTCATATGCCTATAAAATTTTATTTGCTTTCGTTTGCTTCTGAACAGCAAAAAAAAAACGTAAAGCGAGTCTAATATAATACTCGCAAAAAAAAATCTTTTTCCAGACTAAAATCTGAGAATAAAAAATTCATCTAAATTTTCGTTTTAAACGACTTGCCCTTTCTTTTAATCAAATAAAATGGTGGTTGCAATGCGGAGCAGTAACTTTTGAGTAGTGAAGTGCACTGCCGTAAAGAATGATGAATTAGATATTTTTTATGCCGTGGATTGTGTGCACAGTACTGCATATGCGATACAAGTAGTGATAGCCTTGTTTTTTGTAGACAATCATTATATTACAGCTACAACAGTATTTCCGTTTTGTAAGTTTCTCACATCACTGCCAACTAATTAGAAAACGCTAATTAGTTGATGACAAATAATAGTATATCTCGAAATTGGGTTAAAGCTCTTATTCCAGCGTAAACTTTATTTTTTATGACATTCAAACAATACGTACGCTAAGATATATTAAAGTATAAATCGATTATTAATCAATAATAGCGCTCAGATCACATACATGAAAATTTATTGTCTAATAATAAAGTATAACATTTTTCCTAAAATAAATACACAAATATATATAACGAGATAAGAAAAAAAATTAGTTCACAACTGAGTTTTTTAATTTTATTTTTTGCTTATCTCTTTCGCTCTTTCTCTCTGGGATGAGAGTTTGAGTGACACACAATTGTCAGTTTGTATAAGATTACATTTTCTTGTCATATATACATATATATATATACTTCTGCACTGTGTATTCAATTATCCCAGCAATCCATCAAATTTCGATTCACTTCAACACAAACAAAAAACGATTATATTGAGGTCACCGTTAGATACAAGATATAAAACTAATATTGTTAATTGTCATGAAAAATGATGCCAAACACTTCTTTTTTACATTAGTAGCATAACCATCAGTTTTTAGAAACTTTTTTGAATAAGCTTAGCACAAATCTTATTTTTACGAGAAGCGGCTAAAATATTGAGCTAAAAACTAAATTATATTACTGTATTTGCTGCATGAAAATTGCCTTTTAATTTTGACCATTCAAGTCATTCGAGTGATTAATTGGGTAGGAATTGGTGTAACAGTTTGCGCTAAAACGCATTAGAGATCGTTTTTATTGATTAAAAAACTAATTTTTCTCGTTTGCTAGTTTTTCGGGAGAAATAAAGTTCATTAAATTAATGCGTTTTAAACAAAAATCAAGCAACAAATAATTGATGTCAATATTATGCATGCATTAATAATTCAAGCGGTGAGTGAGCGACTGATCGATCGAGTGTGAGTGAATGAGTGAGTGAGTGAGTGAGTGAGAGAGAGAGAGAGAGAGAGAGAGAGAGAGAGAGAGAGAGAGAGAGAGAGAACAATAATAAATTATTTTTTTGTCAAAGAAAGAGTAGAAGTAGTGAAGAAGAAGAAAACTAATAACAAATATGATGCGTTAAGTCAAAGTAAAGCCTTAGTTAAGGCCACAATGAAGATGAATGTCTTATTTTAGTGACCCAATACATGCCAAAGTACTAAGACATGGAAGAAGAAAGAGAAGTTCGAGTAAAACAAAAGGAATAATGACAATAAAGAATTGTGTGATTCAAGTATTGCACAGTGCATTGTAGTGGATGTCTGTTTCAAGTAAGAGAGAGTGGTTTTGGTGTCTCATGAGGAACGGTGTTATATCTGAGGGCTAACAATGGCAGGCGAATAGCAAATACATTAACATGAAATTGCGATGACAAACAAAAGCTATACAATGACTTATACCAGCATTTTTCTGTATACTGCATGCTATTAAGTTTTTTTGATAAGATATGCAGAATAATATTTTAATTTAGCAATAGTTCCAGTGTTCGCTCTCATAATCATTTGATTTATAACTTTTAGCGAAATAATGAGGCAGCTTATCATTTGTTACTTCTATCCCTACATATATATATATTTGATAAATACCGACAAAAGAGACTGTTTTGTCGATTAATTCACCTTTCAATAGAGAAAAAGCAAGAAGAAAACCTTATAAAAGATAGAAAGAATAGCTAACAGAAGCCATGAATAGACGAAAGCAATAAGAGGACAAAAAATACGTAAAATGATATCAAACCAATTTATTAAAAGAGGAGAGAGAAATAGAGAAGTAAGCTGAGCATCAACGCTAACATTAATAAAAGATTAGAAAAACTTTTAAATACACGGTTTACTATATATGGAATAAATAAAATTAGTTACTTCTTACTCGTAAAAAAGGTAATGGCTATTATAAGAGTGATAATGAATCGAATGCAAAATAGAGAGGGAGAAACTGAATCATTTGTAATTAAATAGTTTGGATGAGTAGACGAAAAAAATAAAAACATGATTTAAAAGGTAACTTAATTTTTTATATTTGTGATAACACAACACACACACAGAGAAAAAAATATAGGAAACCGCCCAAAACTTAATTTAAGAGAGCGTGTAGTGAATCATTTTTTCTCCCATTCGCTCTCTTGTCTACTTATCACCGAAAAAATCAAATACATAGTAGCGATAATTGCATTCCATTCTTCCAATTTTAGCCCACACTACCGAAAAAACACAGAAATCTAGTGATGGTAATCAATGACTACAACCACACCCAATAATAATGTAATAAAAGTTTAATAGCGAAAACGCGACACACAGACACAAACACACACAGAGTGAGAGCAGCGAAAAAGAGAAAACGGTATCGGAAATGAGGACAAATGGTCATCAATTTTAATATATTAGACAATTATCTCAATGCCAATGACTGACCGTGACATTTGTGTCATTCTTTTTTTATTTCTTTCGATTACCAGTGAAGTTTTTTCTCTGCCTCTATTCTCACAAATGCGTGACTAATTATGAACAAATCTAAGGTTAAGTATAACTCAAACATACTCTGTATATTAATTAAAATACGATTTACCCAAAAAATAACCGACAGGGAAAAAATTCTGCTGACACAATGCCAAAGAAATGCAAGTAAAAAATAATTGAGCAGATCGTATCGCACATAGTTTTTCAATGGGTTTTTGTTACGACATATGGGAGACCGAAACGAACAAAAAACTAGCGAAAAGAACAACATAAAGGTCGTGTTCGTTTGATTTTGTGGATCACAGTGAAAAAACTAAACGCAAAAATGTGACTCCAGAACAATAAAATAAAAATAAAGTACAAGTTTCGGGTCATGCCATTTGTAGATTAATATTCATATATTCCAGAAAACAGTGGCACAGAAGTAGTATTGCGCTTCTGCTGCCACTTTCCTTCTCATAAAAATAGCATTAATCAATTGCTTGTGTAACACATTACTAAAATATATGTCAATGGAAAGGAGAACACAATTTTTTTCGCTGTCAGAGTAGAGTCCCATTGGGGCGCAGAAAAGTACGAGTTCAGAGATAGAGAAGTTTTCAGATTAGAGTGAATGCTCATATGTTTTCAAGCAAAAGTTTCGAAAATAGAGAACGAAAAAGAAGAAAAATTAGTTGGAAATGTAGTGCGCCTTCTCTTCAACATATATATATACGCGAATAAGTGGTTGATAAAACATTAATGCGTTTTACAAACCAAATGGCAAATATCAACGCCGAACTAAATCATTGTTAAGCACTGCGCGAGTGAGTGTCAGATGTAGAGGGGAAACAACAATTTTTTTGGGAACACATATTTTTCGGTTGAAAATGTATGAAATATTTGCGGAGGAAAAAAATATGACTTTGTAATAAAAAAAATCTGTGTGCGCCCAATATTTACGTGACGTGAATAATGGGCACGTTTTTATGTTTTCCTTACATTTTTTCGGTTTCGCAAAATTCTATTTTCTCTCTTTTATCTCTCTCTTTAAGATATTTATCCGTCATTTTAATTCTCACTCATCGGCTCATAATTCACAGTTTGGCTTCCGTTCATATTTTTATCTCGCGAATGCTTAAGTCATCATTAGAATGGCTTAAAATTTAGTGCGTTTAGCGAGTGTTTTCATATGTGGGACAAAATAACAGATTATTTTCTTTTTTTGAGAAATGAAATGAATTTTCTTGGCAGCATTTTGTCGGGTATTTTATCTTATTTCGTTCGGGAGATGTATTTATTGGTTTTATTTTTTGGCTTCGAACTGTCTGCTAAATTTCGCAGCGAATAGACTAAACTGTTATAAATGTAGACAAAACAAAACGTCAAAATAAAGTGTTTTTGAGATCTTACTCACAAAAACTGTTAGATATATTTTGAAAATCTTTTCCTGGGGTTAAGTTTTATTTTAAATGACAACTTTATTTTCGGCAGCAGTCAAAAATAAGATACAACTTTTACTGACTCATTTTATCGCGTTTTCCCAACGAATTTTATTAAAAACGATGATAAATTTTACTAAAAATACTTATAGCGATCAAAAACAAATTTTTCACGAAAAATAAAAATTTATTAATACAGTGTCTGTAAGTGACAATATTTTAATTAATTATCGCTGTTAGTCTAGAATAAATTAATAATCACGATAAGCATATTCATTACCTATGGCTTTCAAAAAATGTTTACATACACTAAACTATTATTAGTTAAATTGATAAACAGTGCCAAACTATCTTTCTTTTAAGATTAGCTGTCGCTGATGGACAAATGGAAAAAAATTGTAGACTAGGAAAAAGCTGTCAAATTCATGCTGACATTTGATAAAACTCAATTGAGCTAAAAACTTAACGTCTGCCTTAAGTCTCAGTTTGACATCAAATTTTTGTCACACAAAATTTAGACTAAGATTAATTCAGCCAAAAAAGAAAAGACACACATTCGCTGTAATATGTTTATATATATATATATATGTTTTATATATAGTATATTAAAGTCTAATCTCATAACCGATGATAAACGCATCAAAGCGCAGTTAATAAACTGATTCGAAGTGACATCAATTTTTTCTATTCTCTTTCTGTAGTTTTCTTATCAAACAATTTTGCAATTAATTTATTTTTTGCGTTGTCGTCGCAAAAGTTTTCATTTCACATAAAAACAGTTTAGGAAAATTGAATGAGTCAAATAGACAGTCTAAATAATACCGCAATACGCAAAACTAGACCCTAATCTATTGGGATAACTTGCCATACCGTGACTCATCCACGGCATCGCTTTACATACTCCCACACTGGAAAAGATACAGATATCACCACCGAAATCGCGCAAAATTGTGCCACACATAAGCCGAAACGAGAAAAAAGAGAGTGAAAGAGAAACACAGAGAGAGAATAAAGCGAAACATAGTTTTTGGATTTAACTCGTGTTCGCGTGTTATGTTAGGGTAGAGATTAAAATTGATCGATTCGATTGGTTCGTGTTATCTCTTATATAATTAAATTGATTTCATAGTATACAGACAAATAAAATGCTAGATTTTCCAGCACTTTTATTGCGTTTTGAGCACATGGTCTACTGGTGCAGCAGAAGCACAACTTCTGTATTTTTGGGGTTTTTGTTCTTCTCTGTAATTGACACGTCCATCAATAACATTAGGAAATTGATGTATCTTACGTTTCATTGTTTTTGGTAAAATACAGATAATTATATTATTGAGTTTAAAAAGTTAAAAGTTATTTTTCATTTTGAAATAATAGAGCGATAGTACTAAACAAAAAATTCCTCTAGATTTTCAATGTCATAGATATGCAGCAGCGGTTGAAAATATATTTTTATCAGTATAATAATTTTTATTCTTATTTTATATGTCAGATAATCAATCATAACATTAGACAATGGGGAGAGAGAGCGAGAGAGAGAGAGAGAGAGAGAGAGAGAGAGAGAGATTTAGACTGCTTACACGTTTGCTTACAATTTTTAGATATTAAAACTCTCTCTCTCTCTCTCTCTCTCGCAATGCATTTAATTTTTGCATGCGATTCGCTTTATAGTTCAGCAAAACTATAAAAAAAATTCTCTGAACACTAGGAAGAAAAAAATTTAATAAATTTGCCATTTATTTATCTCTCAATCTCTACAGTCTATTAGTGTGTGCGTCACGCTATTTGACAAAACCTGAGCGCAATTTCGTTGAATGCATTTTCATGTTAAAAGTCAATAATAACGATGTTTTTAGTGTACATATCTATAAAAGCGTAGGTAAACGACGAAATTTGAAATAAAAGCAACCCCAGCAGCGTTTAAAAGCGATCGGTTTCTAACCATTGCCATAATGTTTTTATTTTTTCGTGTCTGTAATGAAAGCTTGAAACGATATCTCATTTTCGTTTTAGTTTTTTGTTTTCAAACAAACATGAAAAACAATTTCGCTGTAAAATGAATTTATTAACGAATATCATTTTTCTGTTTATTAATTAACAAATAATAAATTTTATAAACTTCAAGGACTGGTGATAATATTTTTTTGTTTACCCTTCGGGTGTCAAATAATAAAAAACGAGATAAAACAAAAACATTCTAATATATGTGCTTATATTTCATATTAAATAGTTTCCGCGCATCAAAACTATAACCCATTTTTTTAATTATCTTAAGTGAGAATAACTTGAGTCAATAAAACTAAAGGAAGCGATAGTTTTTATGTTTATTGTGCACAATTATTCGTCATTTACTTGAAACCAACAGATATCACCAAAAAATACGGTGAGAACGAACGAGAGAGAGAAAGTTACTCGAAACGCAATAATCGCTTTACAGCCATCTCTGGTATCATTACCAGACATAATCACCAGTCAGTGACTCTGGAAACATCAGAATTACCATCACATAAATGTTAAAACAGGAATAGCTTTAAGAGTGAGATATTTCTGGCAAACCAATTCGAGTGAAAGAGAGTGAGAGAGAAGGAGAGAAAAGGAAAAAAGGAGAGAACGAAGAAAAACGTAAAACAGTTGCGAAAAAGATATAATGGTTGGGTATTATCAAGACTATAAAAGCGCAACGAGTAATTCAATAACAATAACAACGCCAGCCGTCGGTGGACTCTAATCATTTGTTTCCATAGCGACCAATGCTAAAACGTATTCAATTTTCGCTTTTAGCGCAACACACAAATCTAAAACACACTCTTTCTCCCTCTTCTCTCGCCATAATTTCCTTAATAATTATTGTCGCCAAAGAAATAAATTTCGCTTTAATGGCGAATAATATCAATGAACAGTAATTGCGAGAGAAATACGAAGAAAATTCATTGCAGACAGAAAAGCACGCGCAAAACATGTAAAAAAAGATGAAACGTGACTTACAATAGTGTTTATACAGCATATATATTTAAATTAATTTAATTTTATTGCCTATTTTTCTTTCTCATTTCTTTTCTGTTATTACCACAGTATTGTGTAATTTTATACAGTATTCAAACAAAAAATTGAATAAAAAATACCGAATTTTATTCGGCGATTTGCTCTTACCTCTAATTTGAGTGTCGCCTCTTCTCATAGTGGTTTTTGTGAGATAACGAGATTAGTTTTTCGCCACAAAACTAAAATTCAAGTAAAAAAGAGAGAAAAATACAATATAGCGAATGGTGATATTAGTTTTAATGTGTGCGAAGAATACATTATTATATTTAGAGCAATACAATAGAATAGAGTAATAGCAATATATATACATAGTGTATAAGTTATACTGTATCATACTATACTATATATTAAAAACACAATTCATTTTAGTATTCAGCAGTGATTTTTGTTTCGCGACTCTTAAAGGTTTTACGACTAAAAGTCTCGGAAATCCGAAACGGATGCACAAAAGAATCATAAGCTAAGAAATTATTATACAGAATAATACACTTAAACACAAATGCTTTTCAAAAGACGGCCAATGCTTTTCAAACCCTTCACACATGTGGTGTCATAACACAAATGACTTTCAAAAACAGGCAAATGGAAATCAAACGGACAACTTTTATTACATTTCTTTGTTTTAGGCTAGATTTTGTGTTTCAGAAAATCAGTTACAATAATAATAGTTTCTGTAATATTAAATAAAACACTAACAAATGTCTTAATAAAGTGAATACAGATAATTAAGTTTTAGCATATTCTTAAATTTTATAGCTAAAAGTTGACATTACGCGCTGTTTGATTTTCATTTGCCTGTTTTTGAAAGTCATTTGTGTAGTGAAGCCACATGTGCGATGAGTTTGAAAAGCAATAGCCGTTCTTTGAAAAGCATTTGTGTTTGAGTGTATTATAGAAAACCATTTAAAAAAGTTAAGAAACTAGAAATGCAAAACTCGTATCATTTTCTTATTATTCCATAAAATTATATTTAAAAAACCAAAACGAATTAAAAATAAAATAGCAATAGTTATATCACTTTATTAAATGCTGCCATTCATATACAAAGCGTTTGTGCCATTAATTATGTTTTAATGTGTCAAGAACTGAAAGAGAGCACACATTGGTTACACCGATACGAAACTGGCATTTTGCTGGTACTGTACACATAGTGGGGATCATATTATGTAATAATCGATCTTATAAACCACCACACGATGCGAAACACTGCAGGACTTAAAATATTAAGCGAAAACATCGAGATTCGTAAAGATGTACTGCTAAATCAAAATGAATGCATGCATAAAAAACAGGATTTGCTGTTCCGGTTATTCAAGACTTGACAGTTTTAACATTAAGAACGTATATATTGATATATTTATATATTGTATGGTAAATAATCATTTTCAAAATGTGAAGAAATCGTTACATTAGTCTTAAGTTATGCTTGCATTAATTATTTATGGTTTATGGCGAATGGAAAACCTCAGTAAGATTTTTATTCTGGTGGCAAAAATGGGCAAATGTTTCTGTGCATCAAAAATAAGTAGAAATACACACTAGACTGCCTCCAATAATACATTCAATTTTAATTAGGATTTTATTCCTTTAACGAACTGAACGTCTGTCTATGCCATTGTTTTCGAAGCGCATTTTTAAAGCTCTACGGCTATTGTTTTTTGGTGTTTTTTGCTTATATTGCAGCAACAAATTATTAATTAAAAAGTTTTTTGTTTAATATTTTTATGCTTATTAAATTTATTTTCATAGAATAATCTTTATTATTAAATATATCCATTAAGTATAATTCTAGTGTCCAGTAAGTGAATTGAATTTTAATCTTTATTATTGTTTTTGTTTCATAACATTCAATATCAAAACTGGTAATAAATGTTATTAGGGTTTATGCGTACACATAATACGGTCAGTATATAGCGGTCGTGCTTGTGTTTTAATTAGAGCGATTTTGTCGCTAAGACATAATTTATTCACTCGTTAACAAGAAAGAAAAAACCCAATTACGGAGCAAACTTTTCGCAATTAGATTTTTGTTAACGTAATACCATTTACAAATAGTTAATACACATTAATACAACATTCGCTTAAAAATGCCAAATAGCATTCACTTATGGCGTATATAAACAGAATATAGTGTATCGTTTCCGGTCAATGCCTGGAAATGACAGGATTTACCCGCTAATTAAAACGCTTTCAAATTCAAAGGAATTATTTTAATAAAAAAATATAATATAGTCAATCAAGTATTTATGGCAATAAAGTCTGATTTGGTACTGAAATTTGGATTATTCCTGTTAAACCTGAAAAGTTTAAACTAAAATGAATATATTTATACACACCGTAAAGCAATAGTCATTATAAAAACTAAAAATATATAAAGAAAAGCAAGTTTTTGAGAAAGAAAAAAGAAAATATCCGTTTCTAATACTTTCAATTTTATTTACCATTCACTTTATTCTCTTTATTAGTAGCGAACTATAAACTTTACTATACTTCCTTTCTATGACTGTAACGTAGCAGTAAAAAAGTGCTATGTATTTATTTTTATTTGTTCTCTGTTTACTGTTACAGATGGTCCCAAGCGATTGGTGAAATCCATTGCAATCTAATGATTTCAATGCAAGCGGCAAAATACCATTAAAGAAATCAGACTCGAAAAAATAACATTGATAGGTAAATATCTGGTATATATACACAATAATACTAGTGTTTAGACTACACATAACTAACTGTCTTCCAATTAAAAAACAAGAACAAAAGTTTTAAACTAATTTAATTACGTTTTTATTTGTATGCTATAAATTTGGTAATCGAAATGTTCATATTGTTGTCTCATATTAACAATTAGTTTAGTACTTTTCTCACATCAATTTTTTAGTGTTTTTTATGATATTGTATTTTTGTTGAAAAAGATTTACCGCCGATGCGACACATGTTTGAAACATTAGTCTCTTTCGCTCTCGATATCACTTATAAACAACTTTTCCAAGTTTTTTATTTGTTTATTTTTCTATGAAATTCTTTTCGCATTATATATGATACTATACAAAAAACTTTTCTCGTAAAATAATTTTGTTATGTCTTATATAAAAGTTTTGGCGTTAAAAAGTTTTAACTTTATATCGAACGCAATATTAGTATGAATGTATCGTAACGCTGCTTATTAGATCACGTATACGTTTATACTCTAACCGATTACGTTATATGTTTAATAATACTTATGGAAACGCGTTTTTTAGCTCAATGTATTTGCACTAAAGTCAATTTTTGTTTATCGACAATTTTATTAAAATCAAGATATTTAGATTCAATTTGTTAAATAAATTTTAATTTTATTATTATTAGTAGGTTTTCGTAATCGAAACCTTTCTAAAAATTGTGATAACTCAAGCAAAGTAAAGCTAAATTATATGCCATTGAACTCTTTGTTTTCTGTATATGTATTTTTTGTTTCGTTATTTTTCCAGCTCTTTATGGAAAAGTCAATTCTAGATTCAAACAATGTGTCGGATTGGACTGTGCAGCTGTAAAACCTTATCTTTTTAGCTCAGAAATTGCCATTTATTCTTCCGAGCAATAAAGATATCAAATAACAACAGTAGCTTTAGTGGTAAAAACTTTTTAAAATAGTCAAACATATAAAAAAGAAGAATAGAGAAAATATAAGGTTTCGGAAAATCTAAAATTTTTATTAAAGTATTTTTCTTAATATATAATAACGGCGTTTTAAGATAACAAAATGATTTTTATTTTTTTTTGTTCCCAATATTCGTTTTATTGACTGTCATCTGTAGTTTGATTATCCTATTGTGCAATATCTCCTATTTCTATAACAATTTCCAAAAAAACTATTGTAAATTTTCTGGAAACCAAATACATTTATAAAATAAAAATAATAATAAACGTAGGATTATGATCCAACTATACATTTATAAATTTAACTGAACCTTATTCTAAAAATGTCTAAAAAATTCTTTATACGAATATTCATCGGAAAATTTTGCATTAATGTAGACATTTGTTGTATCGATCAAACTGATCAATATCTATATATATTCGCTTATAACAAAAGTTTGCAACTTGTAGATGAGATAAACAAGCAATGAAAAAATGTGTGCGCATTGTTGTGTGCAAGAGAGCGATAGAGCGATGGTGGATGTATTTCAAGTGTGTCTTTGAGTGGTTCTCTTATTGCGAAGCTCTTCTCCAGACCAAAGAGAAAATAGAAGCAGAAAATGAGATCTAAAAGAATGCTTTCTTATACCTTTGAAAGGTATCACCGAATGAATACAATGTCACGAACAGATGCCAAAAACAGTGGAACAAAAGCATATAACTATTCGCTACACGATTACTGATTTGTTGGATGAAGACTTTGAAAAGGAGAGACTGAGTCCACAAAAACTAGATGACGATGAAAGGAAAAAGCATTGATATTTGCGTTCTTTTATTATAATATATATGTTATTGTGTTTTCTCTGGCTCTCGCTCTTTGGTTATGTAACCGAAAATAGTATTTCTATTCTTACGAGAGATGTTATCGGAAGCATTAGTATTTGTTTGTTTGATAGCGAAAAACAAAATTAATAAATCAATTAATTTATTAATAAATACCAGACATAGCAAATATAACGCATAAAGTAGGTATCGTTAGAAAAAAGTAATAAACTGTAGTAGAGGTGTAAGTTTGACGAAAATTATTTAAATACGATAGAAATATATTTGTTGCTGCTCTCAATATTGCAAACCAAACAAAAACGCATTTCGTGTATGTATTTGTGTGTATGTGTGTGGTGTGCGAGAGCGAGAAAGAGTGCGAAATAAAGAGTCATTGCGATTGTATTCATTGGAGAGCAGTGCAAATACATATAAAGTGAATGCATCAGAGAAGAGAATGATGAAACTGAACGCCTGAAACCTTAGATAGTTTTTCGTATAAACCAGAATTGAAGGAAATGAGTTCACGAACAGTGGAGAGAAAAGTAAAGTTTTGCTTTCAATTTTGTTCTATCCATCTCTCCCTCCCTTCCTCTCGACTCTCGTGACAAAAAACTTTTTTGTTTTGTCAGCGATGAAATTTAAGCTAAAAAATTGAATTAAGATCCACCGATGTTTTATTATCGCATCTGATTTCATGTGTATTTAATAAAAAAATATATACTTAATTAACTCTCCCTCGAATAAGAGTATTTTTAGTAATTATTATTTATTGTAATTTTGCAATTATCCTATTTTTAAACTATACAATATAGATATAGATAAAGTATAATTTAAGTAATATGCAAATATCCACATCTATTCATATTTATAGTGAAGAGGTTTTGTTACAATACTACGCTTAATAATGGTAAAGTCTTATCTAAAAACTCGATTATTGTTCATCACAAATAAATGTCAAATAATAAATACGAGTCATTTACAGCATTAGTTAATATCATATTACAGAAAAAAAAATCCACAACAAAATTCATTTATTCAGTGATATTTGGAATCACATAAAGAAACAATAATTACTATTCTATTTTATTTAATGATTATGATATTTTTAGTGAGTTTTTTTAATCTTTCATATCGATCGTAATTAAAACCAAATGTCAGAACAATTCAATGGGTAAAGCTTTGATTTGATTTTCGATATCTGGATGTATGGCTCTTCCTTATCTCGAGCTCAATACAAATTGTCCGTCTCCTCAATCTATTTTATAGTCCATTTCACTATCTCTCTCTCCTCTCTCTCTCTCTCTCTCTCTCTCTCTCTCTCTCTCTCCTGCTATTTTACTGTCACAATAAAACGCAATTTCCAATTTGAACGACAATATTAGTATATTAGTCGGGAGGAGTTGGGGGAGAACTGATTAATTTGCCGAGAAATGATGACAATAATGGACGACAATCCCTGTATAAAAGTTTGGTACTAGTTTTCAATCCCTGATGAATACTAAAACTATATATCCCCTCAACTAGCGCTAAATAGCCCCCGACTGAGTTAATATTCCTGACAATTTATCCGTCGAAATGAGTTATGTCATCGTTTTTTTGCACGATCTCTAAATATGATTTTCAGAAATGCGTAATTAGAGTTATGAGAAATAGTCCGTTAATGTATATATATGTGTGTGTATTGTGTGTCTCCGCTGTCGACCACTCGAGCTGTTATTATTTTTCAAGTGATCAATAAATGGGTTCCGCGAGCGAGTGAGAGATGTAAAGGAGTGATGGAGTGATGTGTGTTTCGATGCAAACTATAAATAATACCCGATGACTGATGCAGAGATGGTTTTACTGTATATAGTTTCTGCTTTCCCCTCTCGTTTCCCTGAAAAGACTCTTTGTTGCAACGCATGTAAAAACTATTGCATTGAATAAATCGAGTCTCACTAAAGTTATTCAACAAAAACGGAAAAATAAGAATAAAAGTTTTATAACGATAAATTTTATAGCATGTGTATTAAATGTATATTTTAGTAATAATAATTACATACTTTAAAAAAGAAGAAATAGTAATTACAATTAATTGCGTCAATGTTTGCTTATGTCTTGCTTAAGCATTATCATCACTACTAATACTGTACTGTACATCACGGGTTACTGTATTTAGTTTGCATATAACGGTTATATATAACGAAATATCGTATCTTTTTATGAGATGCTTTCATTTATTCAACGATGCAGACATGAATTAATGATTTCAACATATGAATAGTTCACTATAAACTACGAGAGGAGAGAGAGAGAGAGAGAGAGAGAGAGAGAGAGAGAGAGAGAGAGAGAGAGAGAGAGAGAGAGAGAGAGAATAGTTCATTAGCGATTCATTTGACAAACTTTTTAATGAATGTGTTCACTACTTTTAGTTTAAAAAATCTTTATACACAATTTTCACGATCAAATCCTGCTGTTGTTTACTCATTAAAAAATTGTAGCTAATGTTAGCAAATATTTGTGAATTCATTTTTTCGGGATATTATACGTTTCCATTGTCTGAACTATATATTTTTAAAAATAAGTGTTTATTGAGATTAATAATATTTATTTTCAAGATAACCAAATATTAAAAAAATAATTTAAACGAATATAAATTAGTATTATAAATGATGGTTTGATTATATTTTAAAATGCATTAAATAGCGCTTTGACTGTTAAAATAAAATTCTCAATTCTCTCAAATATGATATTAACCATTCATGTCTGCATCTAATGATTCGCATTACAGTTGTTCTTAAACCTTAGATATTCCGTAAATTACATGTTTAACGTTGGATGAAAAAACGGCTAATATGAGAGTGAAAAAAACCTAACACTAAACGGAAGGTAGTTTTGATTAGGTATAAACTGACAGAAAACAGATCCTTTCCTGTATTGATCTGTTTCGCACATATTTATATTATATTTCATATTTTAATATAGTCTACGCATATAAGATTTTATGTTTTGAGTTATTTAATGGTAATACAGTATATCCCACAACACACAAAAAATTATTTTAACGATATTTCGGCAGAGTTTTCGAGATTTTAATTTTTATCGAAAACTTTTATAATAAATGAAAAAAAATTCCAATATGAGATTACGTTTATATCAACGATTATTTTAAAATGGGTCAAAAAACAAAGCTAATTTAGTGCATCGCATGTTTATTTAAATAAGCGACAAAATTATATACTTTGTATTGTTTTTATTTTACGTCTATAGGCATAGAATTCAGCTGTAGTTTTTTAATAAAAATATTGCAAAATAAAATATGTGGAGAGTAGTCTACATCAGTATTTTAATAATATTAAATGCTTAATGCAAATTTTGTGTAAATTTTGCTCTTTTCCCCTCCAACTATGCCGAAGTTGGAAGTTGTGTTTTTTATTAAATATGAAAATTCAGAGCGATTTAGTGTGTTATTAACTGAAAGAAAAAAATTAAAATGCGTTACTACTGAGAGCATATATATTTATGCTAAACAAACTTGAAATCTTTTTTTATAAGCCATAGATTAGTTTAATTTAGCTCGAATTGTTAATTATACACTTATAACAAGGTTAATCGCAGTGGATTTTTTGCCGCTGTGATCCTTCATTGCAAAATAAGCAGATGTTGTAAACGTTAAGCAATGAGTAAAAACTTTATTCATAAAATACAGCTTTAAACTTCCAAAACATTTAAAAAAAGTTCGGCAATAATAAAATTAATACGTTTTTTTCTATATTTTAAGGTTAATTTAATGTAAATTAATGTTTTGTTTCTCACTGCAAAAAGTTTGCACACATGTCTCATAAACAAAAAGCAGCGCTAGTTTTTTGAAAAATAAAATATAAATTTAATTAGCAGTCGACTAATAAGCAAACTTATAATTTTACCAAAATTTATTACACTCCACACACTAAATCTCTTTTGTCTAACGGTCTTAAAATTTAATTAACTTCCCGTGTATTCGAGAGTAATTCGTGTCATTTATTAAATTGAATCAAACGATAAGTTAGTTTTTTTACCGTACATATACTTCACGTATAATAATATAATCTATATTAATAAAACTCGAGTCAAAACAGAAAGAGAAGAAAAAATTTCAATTATAATTTCTTTTTTCCAGCGCATAGACTGCGAAACGCTTCTTCTCAGAGGAATATTCTGTTTGGAAAACTCGTTTGCGTTAACGATGTTCTCGTAAACGACCAAAAAAAGCGAGAGAAAGAACGAGAGAAGCAAAAAACTCTAGATTTTAATTTTAAGAGGCTTAGGCTTAAAAAAATTCTGGCATTTAATATTTATAAATTATTTTTCCAGTTTCACAGTAGTTGTTCGCTCAATGGAATGCAAAACGAGCACAACTTTTAAATTAATAGCTACGGTAATGATAGTCACCAGTTTGTTATTAATTATGTCAGTAATTATTTGCGAGTTAATACTGCTTCACATCAATCTAAGTAATAGTAATAATAGCAATTCGTCCGCAGTTATACCACTAAATAGTACGGACAATACTTATAATTATAGTCAAATAATATTGAACGAAACTATTATGCAGCCAACAGTTTACGTTTCGCTCCCAATTGATTTAATGCCGAGAAAACAGTTCATTTTCTTTCGACCGATACTTTTCGTGAGAGTTGGAAATAATTTGTGCGCCCGAAGAATAATTACAAGAATCGCCACCACAACCACCACTAGACGAACAACAATTTCTACGACTACTACCAGCACTTCTGGTATTTTGAAATCATATACAATACTTGCAATTAAAATAAAAATAATGAATAATTATTTATTTGTAAAAAATGTTTTTTTTTATTGCCAATTGTGTTACAGCTTCTGCACAAAAACGTGGAAATCGTAGACAAAAGATTCGAAAAGCGAAATCGGATAAACATATTAATAAATCAGTTGATAAAAGATCAAAAAAGAAGACACGAATACAACGAGCAAATCAAAGGAAATCCATGCAAAATGAAACTCTAAAAACTATGAAAAAATTTAATATCTGCTATGACTATGACATATACGAGTAAGATATTAATAAAATTTATTATATTTTCGGTTCATAAAAAAATTCCACAAATAAGTCTAACTTTTTTAAAGTTATATATTATATAAATAAAGCTTCAAATCCAGTAAACATTTCAAACTTCTACCCGAAATAATAAAAAAAACTCTTTTTTCTTTTAGTTTTTTTCAGTATTATTTTGTTTGCGGTTAATATAATATAATTCATAGCTGCAGAAGCAAACATTCTGTGCGCAGTGTTTTGAAAATTTTGCCAAACAAAACAACGGCAACAAAAAAGTCAAAATATAAAATAACTAAAAAAACTAAAATCTTTCCATTCCGTTGTTATACGCAATGTTCTAGAAAATCGAAAGTTACCGTTAGCCGTACAAAACAAATGATAAAATTTTAATAAAACGGTTACTTTATTAAAGTAGTAGAGCGCAAACACAACGGAAAGCAAAAATGCAAAGACAAAAAATATGATACCCTCAAGTAAATCAATATATTGAATATCAAACACACAATATTTGGGGACGAAAAAACTGCACAAATATATACAGAAAGCAATTCAAAACCAATGGCCAACACACACATAAGACGACTAAATATTAGTAGAGTACAAAAGTTTACTATTGTTTTTTTCTCTATTTTCTTTTCTATGCGTGTATTTATTGATTGCCAACAATACAAAAGTGGAAACAAGTGTCGCGCTATAAGAGCTTTGATAGTGAGAAAGAAAAAGGGGGTCAACACGGAGTGAATGGCATAATTGATATTTTTGGCGCTTTCTTTGGTTACAATTTTCGCTAACATGTCAAATAATTTTTTTTTCTTTTTCTCTCTCCCTCTCTATCTATTTCTTCTTTCGTTCTTTCTCTCTCTTTTTTTATTTAAGTTACTTAACCGAACAGAAAATGAATTATAGCTTAGCAAATAGGAAACTGTGCGGAAAAAACAATGGCATAGCGAGTAGAGAATGGAAGAGAGAAAAGGTGAATGAAAAAATGGCCGTTTTGTTATATCAGCAACACTTAAATGACATAAAAAACTAAAAAATAAAAGAGAGAAGAAGCTCGTGTTAATGGATGATAAAAATAATTTTCTTTCGTATTGTTTCAATTTAGATTTTTTGCTTTTTTAATCATTTTTCGGGCCGAAAAATGCTCGGAATTTTATTTTGCGTCGCAACTAAATTTCATACAACGCAGAGAAGATTGATTGCACGTAATATACAAATCCAATAGAAAGAAAATTTTAAAAGCAGAAAAAAGTAAAGTTATAACTTTTTTGAAACAAAATTAATTACTGCTAAATATATTATTATATTTAAAGAAAAAAGGATTTTTTGAAAAAATACAGAGAGTTATCATTAGCGCAGGGAAAAACTCACTCAACAAAACGTTTAATGCAAACATTAATTTATTTCGGGGTAATAAATTTTCGAGCAACTTTTCCCCCGACTTTCTCTCTCTCACCCCTTTCTTCCTGTGTAACATCTAATGTCAAATTTTTTCCTTTGCACACACACATAGCTTCACTTACAAATTCCTTTACAACGAAACACACACACGCTTTAAGATACAAAACTCTGGTAAAGAAAGTGTCACATTTCACCTTAACAAAGACAGCTCTCATATTTTTCTCTTACAAAACTCAATGTTGCGTGAATCAGAAGAAGAGGAAGTAAGAGAGCACGAAAAAAATATACAAAGTGGCCATCTTTTAGCTGATGGGGTAAAAGAGATGAAGTGGCGAACGCATAACGAAAAAATGGCAATTAGTAGCTTCCTCTTTGGCACGTTATATCTTTCCGTAATTCTTATCTAAGAAACGCTTGCCGTTAACGGAGAAAACATATCTTATGCCATAGAAAATAAAATAAAGATATAAGAGAAAAAATAGTTCATGTCAGCTAAATATTTGTTGACCGCATAGACGGAAAAGTGGGTGTAAATAAATGAAGGAGAACTACAGTAATAATAATAATAACGACTGAATATTCTATCGGTTATTTATAATTCCGTATAAGTTATTTGATGCACTTATTTATTACTTAAATGCATTAACTGTTACGAGTTGACTACATTTATCTTGACTGTCGTATTCATAAGAAATAAATTTTTGTTATTTTTGAATACTTTACATCTACATTTAGTATTCTGTGACTGAGTATTTTACGTTTAATTGAGTACACGGGAAAGATTGCAATTAAATATTTCCGTTCGCTAATTATATCTCCGCTCGGAAAATAAAAATAAAAAATGCTTTAAAAGAAAAAATTTGAATAAACAAGAGATTGAATATATTTTTACAAAATAGTATAAGCAAAATAAAAGTACTGTAGTATATGCCATGCATTTATTTTTCGACAAAAAATTAGATCTATTTAGAGATGAGAATAAAATTCGAGTTTAACTAAATTAGATCTTACGTGCATTATAAAAAGCCATTAATATATAATTGGCGTTACTCTCTGACGTACGGACCAGAAACTATTAAAAAATTGAAGATACTATAATTTAGCGCAAGTTTAAACTGAGCTCAAATAAATTGACGACACGACGGGATATTAAAAAAAGCAAATAATAATTTGCCAAAAAACAATAAAAAAATTAAATAAATATTTAATCTCGTAAAACGCGATATAAATCTTGATTACCGAACATTAATACAGTATATAAATTTTGTGTTAATAATTTCTAACACGAACACTGTTCTCGCAAAAGTTATATAATACACGAAAATATACAGCGGTAGTGTGTGGCATATAAAATTCTTGATTAAAATAAATGGAGCGCTAGAGTTAAGTGGATGGTGAAGAAGAAGAAGAGGCAAAGGATATAGAGATAGTGGTTATGTTATACTGTTAGCGAAATACACTGATAGAAAGTAAAACAAATAGAGAATACAGTGTTGCGTCGTTGCGTTTGGTCATCACTACAGTTTAAATTGATGGGCAGGTCAGTCAGTTATTAGCAGAGAACGCTACGGCTCTCCCGGGGATCTAATAATGGCGAAAAGACCAAATGCAATGAAGAGAGAGAGGAGAAAATCGAAAGAAAATATATCTGAAGCGCACACATATCCACAAGTAATTGTAATCACAAACTGATTTTAGTCCAACAATTTTGTTCGCGTTTGTGTATATATACCGTATATACAGTTTGTGTGTGTGTGTGTGTGTGTGTAAAAGCTCATAAAATGATAGAACAGATTGCAAAAATATAATTTGGTGCAACAAATATTGGTGTTTGAATACCAGGAATACCGCCGCACACACCATAGTTAAGAGTAGGGGTAAATAATTGATTACCGCACCAAATATCGCAGTAAAAATATAAGAGAAAGAATTACATAGAGAACACATTTGGATGAGAAAAATGCGGAGATTGAGAGATATATCTATTTATCTCTGAATTTATTACTTTTAAGTAACACCGCATTTCGTTTCGTTTCTTTCCAGGTTTTAGAAAGCCTTAAGTGCGGGACATGTCTTTAAATCATTGAGAGAATAATGAAGCAATTTATTGCTGAACACACGTCCACCACATTTTGTGTGTGTGTGTGTGTGAGAGAGAGAGAGACTTCTTAGTCTTAATTGCATTAGTTATTGACGGCATTCAATAAAATTTTGTATCATTTTTTTATATACAATACAGTAGTATAGTATATCCTTTTCTATTTGATTCTTAAGATCGATAATGCAATATTTTCGGCATACATTCTAATAAATATCGTCTTAAAAAATTTACGTCAACAAAACATAAAACATTTAGTTAGAACAATATAATCTTAGTTTATAAATTAGAGAGTTATTCATTCATAATCTGTAAATGATAAGAACAAAGCTAACAAAACTTTTTCATTGAAATTTTAAAAAAATATGAAAATTTAGTTCTAATAATCACATTCCGAGAGACGTTTACAATAGACAACTCCAGACAAATAAATCAACTCAGTTAACGCAATAAATTATACTTTAATTATACATATATTTTTAATATGTATAATTATTTTGAAACCGGAGGGTATAAACAAAAAATAGAATGACTAGTATATCTAATTTGGGTTAGACTTCTTCTGTCTCTCACTAACTCACTCACTAGTAGTCATAACGTATATAAATGATAAGACAAACACACAGTTTCTCTTATTTCGCTTCAAATGCATTTAATTGCGTCGCGAACCCATAAAACTTTTTAAATAAAAACTTTCATTTTTGTTTTATTAAAACAACAAACATAAAAGATATATCCTAAATGAAAAAAATAAAAACTTTTAAAATAAAGTTGAAAGCAAAACAGATAGCGAACGAGAAAAAAAATCAAAAACCATGACTTCGAGCGATTCTTATACATATACGAATTGGTAAAAAAGCATACACTAAGTAAACTGTAGTATATATACTGTATATATTGTACAGTATATACTTTTTATATTGCTTCTTATATATGGCCATAACGCCAGTCAGAAAAGATAAAGTGGACTACTCGTTGCCATGACAATGACAATGAGTGAATGCACACTCAAAAAGATGGTCGAAAGATATAATGCATATAAATATTACTTACGGTTACTACGGGTATATATTTTCGGTGTATGTAATGCTAAGGTTTAAGCAAAACATTTCAATGAATACACGATCAATGGTATCGCTGGTTCAATGGTTAACCAAAACAAAAGTTTTTAAACGCATGAATAAAATTAAAATATTTTCAAATAACAATTAAGTTTGTTCGGGAAAAATTAATTTAACCAAAAAATGGTTTTTAAAAGTTATTGTAAAAATAATTTTCACTGACGAGATTTATTACGATTTATTTGCAGTTTTATTTTTAAATGTCGACCAAATTTAAAGAACAACACAAAACACGAACAGAATTTTTCTGACACAATAACAAACAAAACTAAATCAATAATATATGTTTTTTATTTTTCCGTTTTAAACCATTTGTTCAAAATGATTAAAATAAAATTTCTCTTATAAATCTAAATAAATCAAAATCGCATTTTGTAATATATTATATTATAATATATAACCAGTTTATTAACTATTCGTTTGTATTAATGATTCACAATTACTAATTAATTTATGCCGTATTTTTAACGAACAACGAAAAAGTTTAATTATAAATACAGTACAGTACTTTCAATTTTGGTAAGTTTTGACAATAAACTATTTACGTTAATATCGAAAATAAGATTGAAACACACATACACATACACTCACAATAATCACTTCAGAGTTAATGGTATTCGCAAACAATGCTAAAAATAAAATAAGCGTTCAAATTGAATGAACGACTGGAAAGTTAGAAGTGATCGCAGGGAATGCACTAACACTGTATGCATTTGCACGGAAAGTTTATACTATTCAAAAATTTTCAATGCATTCAACGCGCACTCACTCTAAGAATATAAGCTTAACTTCATTCCTCGAAAACTTTAGAAGTAATTTTATTTATCACTATTTTAAATTAAAGCACCACAAGATCGCGTTGTTTTAATACGGCGTATGTTTTCAAACACAATGAATGCTCCCTCAACTCGCTCTCAAACACAGTTTTTTCATTTTTCCCAGTCATTCGCTTATTTCGTGTTAATGATTAGGAAATAAGCTGTTAAAGTGATAATCAGGAAAAAATAAAAAAAAGTTAATTTTAACTCATACGAGACTGTTTATTGACCATAAAATCTTATTTTTGGTTAAGTCCAAAAACCAAATGTAAATGACTAGTATTGTAAAGATGGAGTACAGCGGCAGCGTTACAGCTTTTATTCATTGCGTTAACGTAAAACAGTGGAGAGAGAGATGAACCTTAGCCTGAAAGCATAGTGTCATAAGTGCATTACTCTATTCAAACAGAAGCGCACATAACAGTAGTAAAGTATTGTATAAGTTGGGTTCAAGTGATGCGATGAGATATGACAGTTCATCACGAAAATGCATCATACATTGTATGTGTATGTTTGTGCTGCTCTCCAATAACAGTTATGGCATTAAACCATTTTTATTCGTTCTCCTGCTCTAAGAGTATTAAACCACTTTTGCCTGACAGTCAACTTTTGACTCGTACTTTACTGATACATCTGATTATTAGTATGACATTTTTTCATCCGCATTATGGGGTTCTTTCTTGACGAATGGCTTACTTAACCGAATCAAACATAAAAATTTAAATAAAATGTCTGTTATTATTTTTGTTTGGTTGGATTGTTGTATCCACTGATATAACAACGCCAGAACAAGACGAGTCAGAGAGAGACTAATGAATTATAATGTTATGTGTATTCTTTTATTCTTTTATGGGTGACTGATATGAATTACATGACAACCAAAATTACGGCCACATTTACATAATGGCAATTTCTTCTCTCGTGTCTGCCACCACAAACTTATATCTCTCCGAGACTTTATCGCCGAGATTTGTTTCTCCCCTCTTCCATCATTTTGTCGGGAATGGGGTGAATATTTTTGAATTAAGTCAAATGTTACAGTTTTAGTGTAATACAGTATGAGATACATATTTATCGAGTTTGAGGTATGCTTTTGGTTGTCCGATTCTGTCCGTTTGCCCGATTTTTCCAATTATGCGCCGCTATATGTTAACAACATATTATTTATTGGCATTTTAAGAAGGGGTGCAATAAAACTTTATAGGCATATATAGCTTACTGTAATATTCGCACCGTTTAAACATATTTCTGGCAAACAGAAGGCGAACGAACACACACTAACTAATACCAGTAATCTCTTAATACAGTAATAACATGGCATACATAGATATTGTTAATGGGCGTTCAAAATTAGAAAATTTTCGGTATCTCTGTTACAGCTACTTAAACAGTATTCCACTGCGAGAGTCTCCTCTTTCTCTCGTTTTTAAACTCTTCTCTCATTTCTCAAGAGTATTTGATTGATTATGAAAAACGAGAGAAAATTTTTTCGCCTTTTCTCGTGTTTTTCGTCTTTTTTCGTTTTGAAAGCTCTGTTCATAGGTTTTAAATTCTTCCTCATAAGCTCTATCGTATCTGCAGAGTAACTCAGAAATCTGTTTGAAAGCATAAAATCAACAAATTATAATTTGTTTATCATAGGATCTTTAGCAGAGCTGCAGTCAACTTATTAGTTTTCCATCCAAAATCTCTGCTGAAAAGAAGATAGTGAGTGGGAGTTTTTAATTAGATGTGTGTGTGTGTGTGCATAACACTAACTCAAAATGTCTTGAAAAGCGAAATAAGAGCACTGACTTATCCCGTTTGACTTATGGCTAGAGCTGGTGTAAGATTTTCCGAGAAATAAAGTCGTCGCCAAAAAACAGTGCCACAGAGCTTAACAAGTGCCAGAAAAATCCGCACGTGTTTTCTTCATCTGTTTCAAACTACTTAACATTCCTCTAAGAATTTTAGCCGTGTTTTCTCAAACTCTCTTTCACTATCGCTGTTTGTGCTGTGAGAGAGTTTTTTTGATTTTTAGTATTCATGTGTCAAATTATTCTCTTTCTTTCCCTATAAACTGACTCTTTCATAGGACAAACTAAAATTAGGATTATGCGCGATGTGTGTGATGGCATTTAAATCCAATTTAACGATCGCCGACCAAATAGGTTCTGACTCGAAACTCGTAAAAAGGATTTCAAGTTTAGTTCCTCAAACTTCCCTTCAACTCAAGTTCTCCCACTATTGTAATGCTGTCGTCCCTCTCTTTTGCTAAACATTTGATTCTTATAATAGCTTTAGCGTTACATTTTGTACGTTTAAAGGAATAACGATCTTAAGTATAACGAAGGTCAGCAAACACTGGACATATTAACATATGGCAGCTAATAAGGCATTGACACTATTCTCCCTTCAAAATCAACTAGTCTTTCACACCGTTTTAATGTTTATTTAGCACAATATTTATCACTTTTGCAGCATATCCTTAACCAGACACATACTCGTTGTCAAAAATATTCAAAAATTTGTTTTTGTCCAAAATATCGTAAAGCATTATTCGGAGAAAATATTTTTCGATCAATCGGTAAGCGATCAAATACGCCTAATGTATAAGAAATAATGTGAGGGAAAATCGCTTATAATAACATACATAAAGTTTTGCGATAAAATAAGTAAAGTAAATATTCGTATATAATTTTCTTTTATCTCCTCTTGAATCGCACACAAATAAAATTAAATTACTGTAATGCTCGCGAATCAGTACCGAAAATATTTTTACGGCCCTATCATAGAGAGCATAAAATTTGTCAAAATGGGTAGAAAAATCTACATTTTTTCGTATAAACGCGAAATATTAAACGAAAAAAATCAACGGGTGAGTAACAATAAAAAAATTAATACCAACATTAATTTAATTTAGTGTGTATGTTTTCCCACTTTTCTCTCTCACTCTGAGTTTCGTTTCGCAAACAGACAAATACAACAAAAAATATTAATAGCCAGATATGGTTTTTCGAGCAGAAGAAAACACATAAACCCAAACAACAAAAAGTAACATTAATTTCTATAACTCACATAGTGGTATATAAATAACGAGAGCAACAAAAAAATACGGAATGACTGAGAAAAACGACTAGATAAATAAATAAGTGAATGTCACCGCAAAATTGCAATTTATGAATATATCGCAAACCATTTTGTGTTTTTTAATAACACACAGGCTATTGTGCGCCCCCTGTCTAACAAAATTGCCCCCTAATATATTCAATTTAGAATTGTCTCATTTGTGTTGAACACAAAGAAATAGAGTAGCGATTCTCCACCATCACTACTATCACAGGCATCATCACCACTACTACCAGTAGAATAGTGTATTAGACTTTGTGCACGTAAGCGTATATCTATGTGTATGGTTATATCTTTTTATTCGAGCCATTTGCACAATTGGCTCATTCAAATCAGGATTTATGGGACAGTTTTATGGCCAGTCAAGAGTCAGTTTTTGTTTATCCATACTATTACCGGAATCGCTGAATCTATCGCTAACGTTAGATACGCCAGTAATTTGTAAAAATTTTCCAATTTTTTTTGCCTCTCATGTAAGCATATCTCCCGCTCTCACGTATAACTTACGCGAATGAATCGAGAATGAATTTTTTAAACGAATATTCATGTATTCGTATGTAACCCCGAAAAAATCAACAAAATAATGCTTTTAACATAGCTTTCGGTTTTTATCCTGAAAACACCGCATAACACGTGTATCTGTAAAGCAAAACACAACGCTATATTTTAAATTGAAAATTGCCTCCAGTTATGACTTGTAAAAAATTGCACACAAAAAAAGTAGCGCAAGAAAAAAACGAGAAGAAAGCGTGAAGACGAGAGAACGGCATCATTTATATTCAAGTCAATGGAAGAGAAGCAGTGGAATATAAATATATATAACTTATCATATTCAGTATGTATTATAATAATGAAAGCTAAAAAATTGTCTTATGAATTATGGCACACACACACACACACACACACACACACACACACACACATATACACGTACAGAGAGAGTGTGAGAACGCATTAAAGAAGACTGACTGTATCCCCAGTTATATAACATTATATCATTCAACTTTTCTTTTTCTTTCCATTCATTTATATCTCGAAACGAAGAGAAAATTTAAGCTAACGTTTGACATATCGAGGAGCGATACCTGTTAGAAGGAATCGCTTGGATAATAAATAACAAGGTTTTTTAAAAAAATTATATATATATGGGGAAAATTGTTGGCGACACGCAGCGATTCTGGAAATTAGCTTTTCTTTTATTATTGTATGGCTTTTACACTGCGAGCGCTATTTTCTTATAATATTAATTATATCCATGGCTGTCTTATTGGTACCTTAGAATCATTTTTTATTTTCGTATTTTATTCGTATATACAGCGCAATACCATATAAGTAGATCAAAGACCGCCCATTATATCGGTGATAGACTGTATAATAGCATTATTATTAATGGTGCGTTAGACTAATTTTTTATATAATTTCATTTTTATTATGATTTTTTCGCTATTTTGAGGATAAAAATGATATATTTATAAAATGAGTCAGAAATTAGTTGGTGTGTAAAAACTTCTTTATTTATTTTTTATGGAATAGATTTTTTGGTCGTTAAAAATCTTTAGTAAATATTAAAGTTTTACGTTTGTAATATCGCCAGTGAGTTCGTGCGTGTAGTTGTTGTTATTTTTGAAAGTTTTTTTAAGATATCGGTGTAAAAAAGATTGTGTTGAAGTAATACTGTATATTTTATGTGTTAACAAAAATATAATATTATTCTCAAGTATTCAAATTTAATTTCATTTATAAAGTAATTTTTTCGATAGAGAATACATCGATAGACGCGATGTGAAAAGAAAATATTTTGTATTCTAGTAAAAAAGTGAGAATAAAAAATAATAAACCTTTTACAATACACGATAAATTCAATTCAGGCTGCAGTATATTTTCTGTATTTTATTAATAATACGATTTCAGTGTAAAAATTTCCATTCGCCGAAAGAAAAAAAAATCTAATTTAATATCACTGCGTGCTCGAAAAAACTGATTTTTAAAAATATCTGAAGAGTGATAATGGATAGAGAAAAAGTATTGTCCAAAAAATGTGCATTCTTGACAAAAATTTCATAAAAATGAATGTTTTTTGCCGAATCTCTTTCTTATTTATTTTTTTCAGCATCCGATATGTATATCTTCGTATTCGCAGCGTTTTCTAACTCTATTTCTCTTCTCTCCTTCTGTTTAACTCTTGCCAACAAGAGGTTTATGTACCGATGAAGTGGAATTCAATTCAATAATAGTATGCAAAAAAATTTGCATATCAATAGCAAAAAACTAGACTGCAAGATGAAGATGAGGGGAGATGAGCGCACAAAATCTGAAATTATGCAAATGCATCACTTCATTATAATGTGATGAACAAAATAAAATACTACTGCAAAGCAAAGTGTAGCGTAAGAAGTAATGCGCAAAAAAAAATTCAAGTTTATAAGGATAGATCGAAGTAGTTATGTTTTTAGATTGCGTAAAAAATTAAGTCATCCGTGTCTCTCTCCTTCTCTCACTCACTCTCTTTCATTCATTAATAAATTATTAATAATATTATTATAGTTGAGGCTGAAAATATAGTGCGGTAATTATTATCCATAGGCTAAAAAGTCAAATGGGCAGCAATTAATTGAGTGCCTGTGATATGATTCGAACATAAATATGTATTAATATGTGAGCATTAATAAACGAAAATTAATGGACGAACAATTTTTGTTAATCGAAATGAACTTTATTTTTTTCTAGGTTTTTGTCAGTTATTATTATGAAACGGCAGGAATAACTCTAATCACAGGTCTATTATCAGGAATAAGAAAACTGATGATTTTGTGTTCGGAAGTTGTGTCTAAGGATGACGAGATGATAAGCAAATAAAATAAGTAAAATTAGGAATCGTAGAGAAAAAACGAAGATATGATTACTTATGCGCGAACTCTCTTCAGCGGAAAAAAGATAAAAACCCCTTAAGACGAAATCCTTTTTGACTATTTTTCTGTTTCACTTCTTCTCAACAAAAAAAAGTATATAATATGACATATAATAATTTTTTGAGGAGATTTTATATATATATAGCTCGGGGAAAATAAACGTCAAGCTATTACTTTTTTTTGAAGGTGTGCATGCATTTCGAGAAAGAGATATACAGTATATATGGTGTATATAAGAGTATATATAGTGTATATATAAACTCCATATATATATTTATATCTTCGAGTGGCTCTTTGATAATAAAACGTCATTAATCTTCGGGCACAGATGTTATAGAAGTTATATTTATAAGTTTATATATACATTTTTCGTTTTTAAATTCTAGTCTCAATGACAGACCAGGAAAGCAGATATCATTAAAACGAAATAATTATTAGTTCGGGTGAATTTTTTTGGCCGTTACAGTTTTACGTCTGTATATATAAATAACACACGTAAGATAAAATTTATATATATATCTATCTATATATACGTATATATTTTTCCAGATTGAGTATAAAATTATACGGCATTAATAACAAGACTATAATTTAAGCTTACAATTAGTAACCAAACATTTTAAAGTTTTTTATTTCATTTAAATTAAAGTGCATGTGATAAACCTTTTTCAAAAAAGAGAGAGAACGACAAAACGAGTGGAGAGGGAAACGCGAATGTTGTAACGCAACGAATCCAGTGGTTACTGACGATCCAGTGGTTTGAACGCATAGCTCGTCAGATGGAAAAATGATATATCAATTAAAAAGAGCCGGAGAATAATTATCATAATAAACAAATTAAAAACGAAAAACGAAAAAATACATTACATTAATGAATAATTATTTTTCTTTTCCGCGCATATCTTCATCTTAAAGGAAAGAGCAGCGCAATTACGTTATTAGACGACAAGAGAGTATTACCCGAAGAGGTCATATCTAATGAAAGTTTTAAGGATGTTTTTTGCGCGATTTTTTATCTTTACCAGAGAAAAAGGGATGTGTTAGTATTAAATCATTAAGATATTAATGCGTTTTTTATCTGGCGTTTTCTTTTCCCGATCGCTCTCTTGTATTCGTATTTTTTCTTTTCACATATTTTTATAATTTATTTATTGCAGCGAAAAACGGACTGAAAAAATTCTTCGAACAAACCATGTGTTATATTGTATGACACAAAAAGCGAAACAATAATAATTAACAAAGATTACGAGCATTGCTACGTTTTATTTGCATGAAAATAACCTTAAGTTTATATAAAAAACTTCTGTATTGAGATATTACACGTAAAAGAAGTTCACATAACGATCGGAGCGTGACGTCCAGACAAACATCTAAGCATTTCCAATATGCAATAAAAATAGTTTTAAAACCCATTAAAAAGCATTTAGTAATTAGCAAATGGATAGAAATAATAATGATAATAAAAGTTTGTTATTTATTTTCCTCTACTCTTCGTCTCCACGTATAACGTGTACAACACAGCACAGTATAATAAGCGAGCATAACCGGCAAACGCAGCGCCCATTGAATTTTAATTAATTTCTTCATAATCTTTTAAAAGTGTTGAAAAGTTAATAACACTTACGCAATATGTATAATACGCACATTTATATATGTGTGCACGTATTAAACAAAGTAAAAAACAAGATTTATGGGGAATTTTTAAAAATTCAGCGATAGCTTATCTCAAGTATTTCGCTAACAAGAATTCGCTATTATGATGAAAAAAGAGAAGAGAGAAATTGTGTGCGCAAAAAATTTAAAACTTTTCGCAGCGAATAATAATAGTATTCAAAAATGCAGGCGTAAATTGTAAAGCATTTTTATTTATTTATTTTTTTACTGGAATTTTTTGCCGGTATATTTTGGTTGGCAATTAGTAAACTGGCAGAGGTGTTAAACGATTTTTCAGGATTTTATTTTATTAGTGCCGATTGATTTATATAATCGTTGCTTAATTTTTTTTCCTTAATTCTCGAATCAAGTAGTCATAAATAAAAGTCGATTTTTTGCGCAAATTGCATATCAGCGGATATTTTGTTTTGTAAGGATACGGAGTGAAATGTTAATCGGCAATAATTTTTGTTAATGGCATAAATAACTTTTCTCGAATTGAAAGGAGAAAATGTAATCGCATTTTATACGCGCAGAGAGCATCTCAACCTAACAGTAAGAGAAGTTAATATGTATATTTAAATATATTTGCGCGAAAAAGCAATAATTTTCGTTAAATAGTTAGTGTTTAAATAATGACGTGTAAAAATATATATGTATATATATGTATATGTATGCGATGGCGAAACACCACTAATTGAGTTTTTAGTATTATTTATTCGAGGCGTAAAAATTTAATTAAAAAAGTTTTCCACGCATACATACATATGAACTAGAAATATATTATTAAGATATTACAAAACTTTGACAATTAAAGCCACTAAATTAAGTAACATTTCTGTTTTCCAGTTAAAACTACTTTTCGATGTGTGATGTGTGCCATTACTAGTTAACCTTTTCTTCGAGAACCAGAAACTTGTTAATATCGTTTTTAGGAGGGACCGTATTATAAGCTATAAAAGTGAATGGACTGTACAATATATGAACCATTTGTGTGACAAGTTTTGCCCCAACAAGTAGTAATTACAGTGATCTTCGCACAATGCGTTTACAAGATGTGTCTTGTTATTTGTACCCCAGAAATTGGTAACGTGTCACTTGTATATATATTTTTTCCGAACGACAAAAAATCCCCCATATATTCTATATATCTATTTCGCTTTTACCAATTGATTTCTTTTCACTGCCAGTTCTTTCTCTCTAAGTTCAGAGCTCTTTCTGTCTGTTGTCTACACCCAATTTGCTCAATACTAGAGTTGTTGCTGCACCAGACAGAAAATGATAAAAAAAAGTATAAAAGAGGAGAGAGAAGAATGGAAAGCACTTCATGCATGAATTGGTGACAATGAAACAGTTGGGTGAAAAAAAGCCATCGATACCTTGAGCTATTGTAGCGACTTATGTCGAGCTCTCTTACCACTGTTTCGCTCACACACTTATAAGGCAACGTGAAAAACTTAAATGTATTTTTATTATTATATATATTTCGACAGTATATATCGCTAACTATCGGCGCTTACTTTTTCTTTGCCAGAATTATCGGTGACAGAGGTGGTGCGGTGTAGATAAGAGTATTGAGTGAGTGAGTGAGAGAACGAGTGAAAGAAAGAAAATGCTTAGCGGCTAATAATAATGGCGTTTAAAAATGCTAGTGTAATACTAAAATTGAATGAAATGTGGCGAAAATCTCTTTTAGACTGGTTTTTGTGTGTCAGTAACACTACGACACCATGGATTGTCACCGCTTCAGCTGTACAGATGTATTGTTATAACCATTTTTGGGTAATACTGGCCTCTCCTCCCATGATATGAATGATTTATTAAGATTAGGGGATAAATCTATGGCGCAAAAGAGAATTGAGTGACGATAGGTATTCGGTTATATATTTTCTTTGGTCTGCATTCAATTGGCATCGAGTTTTACAGAAAGTCATCGATGCGAAACAGGAAACGAAATTGTTAATGCATTATAATCATTTTTTTCACTGTAGTGCTCGTTGAAAAATAGGTAGAATACGATGGCTGTCCGCAAAAAGAAAATGTATTCTCCATTACCTTTTCTTTAGTTCATATACATTAACAACACTTGGCGTTTGAATAGCGCTGCCCCAAAACCGTCGCCACTCGAAACGTCTTTGGTTACTCTTTTCACAAATACTTTCTAGTAGTTGTCAGTATGGTTAGGATTGAAACAAATTTTTTTTTTCAAAAAATAAAACTTATTCGAGTGGGTATTTAGATTGAAACGAAATCCGTTCCGAACGGTTTGAAAATTAGAAACAGCATATATTTTTTCTGATATTTCTGTATTTTGTCGACACGTCTGTCTCTCTTGTATTCACAATTCCTCTTTTTTATATTTTCAAGTGTCTGTTGAAAATTTTCATTCACACATACAAGCAGTGAGTGAGTGTATCGCACAGTTTTTGTATTATTATTATTAATATTGTTCACTCTGACAGCCCAGCAAATGTCTAGCGCTGCTAAAAATTGTTTGTGTCGATTACTGGCAGTGAAATATGTCAGTGCATTCTCGTAATCCGTTTTGCAAAATTATATTCAGAAAACAGCAGTCAACATGATATAAAAAGAAATAACACAGTTTCAAAAGAAATTGCTTATTTAAGAAATAACGAAAAAAAGGAGAAATAAGAAAAATATAATGAGTTATCGAGTAAAATAATAATCTTAAAAATAGCATAACATTCACACCCATAGAGCAGATACCAATTCAAGTGCAGTAACATTTTATGTTTTTCAACGGCTAAAGAGTAGTGGCAAAAATACTCATATACTAAGAAAATAATATAACATTAGTGTTGTTGTGTCAAGATTTTTGAAAAATATTTGGAGCAAAAGTTTGTATCACACAATGAGAAGTGCACTCGTGATATAATAATACAGAACTTATTCGTTAGTAAAAATGATTGACAAACGCAAACACACTAACGCTCTAAAAAGCTTTTGCATTTCATTAGCAATTTTTGTTTTATTGGAGACTAAGCTTAAAACTTTGTTCTTGTTGTTTCCGCACTCGTCTCAACATTTTCTCTCTCACTCCATAATCATTACGAACGAAGGGCAAAATAGTTCCTACAAGTATGAAATAATTTATTCAATATCTCTCTGTGACGAGAGAGAGAGAGAGAGAGAGAGAGAGAGAGAGAGAGAGAGAGAGAGAGGAAGAGAGAGAAGAGTCATGAGAGAGAGCTTTACTCTGACAGTTATCAGCATCTGTCGAGTTTTTATGAGTCACTTAAACTAAAACGAAAAACCAGTGAGACTAGTCTTGAAATTAATTTTAATACAATGGTGTTAGAGGTCGACAGTTATTAAACGCAGCGCGTTATCTGACGCTGCAAACTCTTTCTTTGGGGGTTAACTAAAAGAGCACTCAATTATAATTTCAAAGAAGCAACAAAATAAAAAGTTTATTAAACTTGGGAAGTTTTTATTTTAGGATTTTTTCGTCGGGTTTTCCATTTTAGATCAAATCCATTATCTTTTCTTCAAGCTTATCCTCAAAGTATAAATAAAAGTTACGCATAACTTAATTTAACAAATAATAATAATAATAATCGCAGATACTGTTCGTTATTAGATTAGTATTAAAGTAGTGATTCTGTTTAACATTAGTGAAATTTATGTGCAAGAATGCCAACAACTATCTTATACAACACAACAGCTGCCGCAGTAAGACTTTAGAGACATTGTCTATGAGAGATTCTATGAGATTAATTGTATTTCATCGCAGAAGAAGCTAATTTAACCTAATTATGAATTAAGACTAATAACGTTAATTTCATTTTAAGACATATCTCAACAGAGAATGTTTAATTGAAACGACACTGCAGTGCCACTCATTTTAGTATCCATTTATATAATTAATAAATATGGCATTCATTAAATCCAAAAGAAATGGACACATAATCAAATTTGAGGGCAATAAGTGGATTACATTTCTGTGATCTTTTGCTCAGCTCTTTAGCATCGGTCACTAATCATACGTGAAACAAATCGAAAGAATCGAAAGAGCGATTGAGAACAGTAGAGAGAGGGAGGAGGAGGCGGTAAAACAAAAATGTTTTATTGCCGTCACTTTTGGTGATCGAATTTTTCTCTCCATATCTCTACTGAATGGCTTTGCTGTTATCGAAATCAATGATGAACAATATACTCGGTTCTAATGGGAACGAGCTTTGGGTTGAGATTTATTTTATACTCAAAACTGAGTGCAATGTGTAAAAAATTTAAATTTTTCATCTTTAAAACAAATCTATTTATTTAAAATAAACCAAAAATTTTAATCTATATTTTCCTATTAATAGTTTTAATACAGTAAAACTGAAATTAATTATATAACTCTGAGAATTTATTACTGGATGAGATGAAGCATAATTGGCTCAACAACTATCTGCTCGAAACCAGAAATACGATGCACACCATTATTCTCAACAAACAATTGGCAATTCAAGTTCGGGGCAATAATTCACGGACACGTATTTTCACGGTTGATGTCAAATCGATTTCGTCGTGATTAATAATAATACGTAATACTCGGATAAAGCATTATCGCAGCGCGAATTCTGCCCGAAAAATAGACGTGATATTTATACGGTAGCGCACACTTTTTACAGAGCGAATCAAATATATTAAGCTTAGATATATATTTTAAAGCGAAATTTTTACTATTTCTTTCTCTCTTAAACTTTTTTCGTGTGTTATACGATACGTACTGATCCGTACATAAAGTCTCTCGTGTTTTTCAATTGACTCTTAAGTTTTGACTTCTGTTTCGGATGATAATCAGGGATTTTATAGCTGAACAGTAAAACAATAGATTCGCAGTGTGTGTACCGGTATGTGTATGTGTGTGCACTAAATCATAGTAAAGAGATTTAACAAAAAATATACTTATAAAAGATTTATTTTATGTCTCTCTCTCTCTCTCTCTCTCTCTCTCTCTCTCTCTCTCTCGTCTCTCTTTCGCGACAACACTTAAAAAACACGCATAGAGAAGTAAATACACGGTAAAAAAATATTTAGTATAAAAATTGATTTATTTTCTTTAAAAAAATTACGGTATACTACAAGCAAGAAGAAAGCGAAGGAAAAAATAAATCTCTTTTTATATGCATAAAGACAATGTTTTTTATGCATAATAATAATAAAAAAAGCTTTTTCCGCATTAACTGCACAAAAAGAGCGAAAGAAATATCTTTTAAAGAATAGATAAAATATTCAATGATAACAAATAACAAAAAAATATATAATCGCATTTTATTTTGTCTTATTTTTATTTAAAAAAGCCTAATACTACACGTAAATGGAAAAAAGACAATTCCATTCTCAGCGTAACATCGCTGGCAATACAATTTCACTGTTTACAGTTACACTACAGTAGTAATGCTTTTAACTGAACTAAATATAATTTTTTTTGTGAGCGTCTATTAAAATATTTTTAGTTTCGCATTCTTGAATATTGAACTGTAAGAGCACATACACATACACATACACACGCATCGCGTATACATGTATGCATCAAAAAATCAATTGAGAAAATATTTGCGCTTATACTTCGTTAGTCACACACATGCAGACATACTCACACTCGCATTCCTCTTCTTTTAAAACAAAAATCAAATTCTCATTACTGATGGTGGGAAGCATTTAGTTTTGGATGAAAAATATTTTAATAAAAACTAAGTAAATTAGTTTCGAACATTCGAGCAAAATTTTTTGATGCACTTTGAAAGTGTGTGTCGAAACTTTAAAAAAACCTATTCATTACCAGTCATAACATTTTCTTATTCGTTCAAATAAGATTATCCACTCAACGCACCGAAAATGACATTTGATTGTATATGTTTAGCCAAATATCAAAAGAAGAAATAGAGAAGAGAAAAAAGATTTTACCGCACAGTTATACAGTAATAATTTTCAGTTTTTAAGGTATGCGAGACTGAAAGTTAGCGAGAGATAGCAAAAGAAAAAACTTCAATCCCATCTTTCAATCAAAAATCATATTATAATTATTATGTAAACTCGTTTCGGTTAAATATTTCACTTTCACGGATGTGACGGCTCAAACGATTTACTTTTCATATTCATATACTGTATATATATATATATATATATATTCGGTTATTACAACTCGAGAGAGAGACCTGTTTCAGTAATGATCTCAACTGTCTTGTAAATGCTCAACAAAATCAATGGTATGCTTACAACTGTTGATGCCTTTGAGTAGGAGAACAAAAAAACATTGCGAAAAAAGAGAAGCACTTGAGGGGCGTAAAAATTTCAACAAAAAAAACCTCAACTCAAATGTGTGTGTGATTATCATTAACTTAGAAGATATTTTGAACATTTCGGCGCAATTCTTTCCTCCTCTCTCTCGCACTCTCTTTATTTTCTATGGTCTATCGCTACGGTATACTCACTCTATGTAGTACTGTATCTTAAGCATTATATTATTTATATATACCTTAACTCTTAAAAAGCCATACTTAAAAGCACGACTTTCACCACTTAGTAATTCATTTCATGTTTTGAGTATGGAAGGGAAAAAAGTTTCGTTATTCTCTCTCTCTCTCTCTCTCTCTCTCTCTCTCTCTCTCTCTCTCTCTCTCTCTCGCGTTCAGTTTCTTTATCTGTTTCGCTATGGCTTAAAATCGGTCTAAATTGTTATTACGGATTTTACGGCATTTAATGCATTACAATATACAGTAAATAAATCGCGAAATGACGCTTTTCGGTTTAGAAATCAAGAAATCAAATGGGAGTGCCATATATAAAGTAGCACTTTCTCAATCATATCAAAAACACTTGAATACAGACACGAATTGCTAACAGTAATCATTTATCAAACTGAGAAAAAGAGCGCAGAGAGAGAGAGAGAGAGAGAGAGAGAGAGAGAGAGAGAGAGAGAGATGTGAAAGAAATACTCTTTTTATTTATGAAAAATTTTTGTGCGATTCCTAAGAACATAATAAATTTATATTCTGTGAGTAGTGTGCCATAGCTTTTAAAGAAAAAAATCTCCATTAAAAAGGGTATTAATTTTTTCACGCATACATCCAAAATTAAAAATACAAATTATTCTGTTAGTGTTTGAAATTTTTCAAGTTCCACAAAAAAAACGTTCATATATCATCGAATGCTTGACTCGCGAAATAAAATGTACCTTAGATTACACAAAAAACGCGTAAAATTTTTCTGTGTATATATAATCACCGTTTTTTAAGTGTCTCTCAGGCATAATAAAATGATGAGTTTTTTCTTGTTTATTATCATAGACCGAAACTAAAAACACAGAAAATCGCGGCAAAAAATAGCCACTTATTTATTTAGTGCTGCTTTTAACATTCTTCTGTGAAAATTAATTTTTCTAAATAAATCATTTTTTATTTTCACAGAAATTAACTAAAGTAAAGTAAAGTACATTTTTCTGTGTGTGTATGTGTTCGCCACCTAAACCTTATTACATTCTCTTTCAGAGAAAAAAACGCTAAGAAGTTAAACTTAATTAATCAAAATAAAAATACTTTCGCAGTTCTTTTTTGGCAATAAATAACAAAATAAAAAAGCTATAATAAACAGCATGGAAGAAATATTTTCCAGAAATCAAAATTTTTCACTAGAATACAATACAATGCGCACACGTTTTTCTTTCAGTACGTTTAATTAACTCTAATGATTCGGTAACGAAACAAAACCGAAAAAAGAAAACAAACTTTTCAAAAGGAAATTCTTAAATTCCAAAATCCTAGTCGAATATTTAAAAAAAACCTACACAAACATTTCTCTTTTAGTTTTCAGATAATTAGCTTTTCCTGATTTCGTTAACGATTGATAGCGATATGCAGTGTTTTTTAAATGCTTGTAAGCGTGAGTACATTTCCGCAATTAATTTACTCACGCAAATATAGCGCAACCAAATCTATCACTTTTGATGCGCGCACAAACACATACACATACATACATTAATACGATAAAAAGAAGTTTTCTAACAGTCAAAGAAAAAATACAAATGATGTTTGATGTCAAAAAATAAATATCGATCGATACGCACAGTAAAATTAATAAAAAACGCTGAGAAATTTTACTTAAAATATTTTCGAGCCTTTTTTAATTAAAACCATTAGTTTCCCATTTAGCCTAAATTATTATTGGGTCCAAATAATTTTAATGGATTTATTATGTTTTATAATATACAATAATATTGGAATATAATATAACATTAAAGAAAAATATTTTTAATAAAAACCATTTAGGCGTAACTTTAAATATTTTTCGAAAAAAAAACAATAAAACCAAGAATCAAAATGAACAACAATGCGGAATTTAATTTAACAATTCGTTTATATAAACAACCAAACCTTCCGCTAATAACAGGTAACAAGTGGTAGAAAACCTACATATATTCAACATGAAAAGAAAATCTATTTTTGCCAAAACAATATAAAAAATTTAGTGGGAGAGAGAATAATGATTACAAGTTAAAGTAAAAAAACGGCACAATTGGGTGTGTATACCCAAAAATAACTGGTGTTTTGGGCTGTGGTACTTAAACCTACTGCAACACACAGGTATCACTCGAAGCCAACATTTTCTAAACAATGATAAATACGAGCAACACGTGGGAAATAAAATATATACAGTGTATACAACACTTAAAAGTCATTTATAGCGATTAGATGTGGCACGAAATGACTAAGTTTTCAAAAGATAAGAGTACGGGCAACTGTTGGCCGCACTGATGCTAACAAAGCAATTAATGACTGCATCCGTGCGGTGAACACACCGATGAACAATCGAGATAATTATGGATAAGAAATATATAATCACAGCCATAATTATAATACTTACGAAAACAATGATATAAATCATATACGAGTAGCTAAAACAAAATGCATGAAAGTGTGAGGCAAATGTCTCGAGTATTCAGTCAATTATCATAGATCTGGTTTCGTGAATAGTATACGGCAGCAACTTTTGTAGTTTTATATTAAACATGAATTTTTTCATAATTAAATGGTAGCTCAGAAATTGTGTGCGTAAGTGAATGGAAATCAATAGCAAATAATTGGTTGATATAAAAATGAACGCGTGGGCACATATTTATTGATCGCTAATTTATATTACTGTATAAAATGTATAACAAACTGCAACGCATTTAATTTAATTGTCGTGATTATAATTATTGCTATTTTTTCGATTCGCAAAAAATAAATAATTTTAAATTTATAGCATAAAGAAATTATTTTAATTGATTAATTATTTGCTTACTATGAGAATTTTGTTCGAAATAGGAAGTAATGAATATTTTTTCGTTTTTTTCTTTAATATAAGTTGTTTTCGCAGTTGAAAAAGATTCGTTGACTTACATGTCAAGACTTGTCAATGCGTTTATCTGTAAAAACAACGAATAGACAAATTAAATAAATAAATAAATACATCGCATGATAGACAGAATAAATTATTACGGAAAAAATTAATATTTGGTTAATTTTTTATTTCGATGCTCATTCTTGTGTGATAATAGAAAATAAATCGAGATATTATCGTAGAATAGAAAAACTGATTTCTATCATACTTTTCCCGACAAACAGTTTTATTTTCACATAATAATAAAGTAGAGAAAAAAGTTAAGGCACCACTAAAAAACTAGAAAATATTTTTTTTGATTCGCAACACACTATAATAGAAGAAAACATAAAAGATAGCGATAACAATCTCTCTATCTTTCTATTTTTCTATTGTAATCGCTATACGAAATCAATGCCAACAACACGTGCGGTCGCTATCCTCTATGCGTGTTTCGATTCATTCAATGCGAACACAAATATATATGTCACTGATGGACATCACTTAGAGCCGGGTTTTACAGGCTAATGGCGCTCCACTTCTATTGTCATCCCTTCTTATTCTCATCTTCTATGGCAAGGAATTTTCTGCGTTGCCGTTATTACACAATCAATTTGTGCCTCAAAAACATATCTATATCTCTCTCACTCTCACTCTGTTGCCCACCTTTTAAACCCCCCTTCGCTCGTTCGCAGCAAAAAATACATGGAAGACGCGCTTTGACATAAAACAGCCGCGAACTAAGTCACTGATAGTATCTGACATTCTTTTCTTGTCAAATATTTCCACTAGAAAAAAATTATGCGTGTTTATATTATTATGAAGTTTGACGTACAGAACCGGGAAAGAGAGTGAGAGTGAGCGCCAAACGATGGCACATACAATGAGTTGCGATGTACGCCCGCATGTCCTTCGCAGACAATATACTTTATTTTGACTAATTTTTAGTGATGGCACATAACCTCGTTATAGAGTAAAACTGTTGTGTGTTCACATTGCGCGCAAATCGAATAGGATTTAATAAATTAAAATGTTTTGTTGCATAATAAAAAATTTTCATTTCAGAATAGAAACGGAAAAGTAATACAATACGGCATCCATTGGGTAAAACTTGCTGTACGTATATGTTGTATAATTTATAAGTAGAAAACATTTTCAACATTAAGAGCTTCAGTGGCAATGATAAAGAGATAGAGACAGGGAGTGAAGTGCGGAGTACAGTACAGTAATAATAAAAGTACAGTAAGAGAATTTAATTTAGATTTTCCGAATAAAAATTCTCTCAGCTTTTACTCTCTCATTCACTCATATAATAAGATAGAAGAGAAAAGTTTAGTTTTTGTGAGCTCACAATCCATTACTGTTGCTAACAAGAAGGATATACAAATACATTATTCATATCCACTATTTCTTTAGTCCGCGAAGTATAAAATATATACGTATAACGAAATGCCATTGCGATATGTGTGCAAGTATTCTAACGGTAAAGTTCGCAATTGACTTAAGAAAAGAGTAGATGGCTATATTGCAATTAAGGCGAATCTTAAGAGACAGCGATGATATTAAAGGATATTGAGGAGAATGTGCGTGCAAATAAAAATGTGGTGTTGGATCGGGTTGTGAACGGATTCATAGAAATGAGTTGATGCTGTGCTGTGCTATATATGATTCGCGAATCGAGTTGAATATTGGATCGGCAGAGAGAAGTGGTTATCAACTGAGTTTATTGTTGAGAGTATATGTAAAAATGGCATCTCTCTAAAAGAGAAAGAGAGCGTTGTAGCGTTGCATTACAAGAAGTGCAACTCTACAATCTCATCAATTTTGAATGCTCGCTATAAATTCATTGTTACTGTCATTTATTTTGCGCATTATGGCCACCAAAATGTTTTACTAAGTTATACAGCGGGAGAAACAGAGAGAGAATAAGTGAATGAGTGAGTAAGAGAGAGGGGAAACATAGAAAGATTGCATTACATTTTAATGAACTTTTTGTTTTGTTATATTGTCTTCATCTCTATTTCCTCTAATTCTAAGCTAAAGCGTAATATATCTAACTCTAGATTCTTATTTGTGAACAGCAGCGTTCAGCTGTAATAAAACAACCAAATAATTTAAGTTATAATAATTACTGGAAGGCAATAATAGAGTATGTTATTAATAATTCAGGATTAAGAAGAGATTGAAATTTAAAATGAGATGAGCGTGAATTAAAATGTCGCGAAAAGAGAGCGAAAGCGTTAGAGAGTGATGGAGAGAAAGCTAAAAAGCACCAGTGTTTGCACACGTGCTCTGCCATCAAATGGGTATCAATTCTAGACCGCATTTGCATCAATATAACGCTTGAATCATTGCCACTGAGGATCACAATGAATCGCTATTGAATGGTGATTGAAATTTTTTCACTTCGCTTTTTAAACATCAGTTTGTTTGCAGACGGGATTTGCATACTAATCCTTACGTAATACAAAATAGACAGCATTCGGCGAAAACGAGAGAAAAAGCGGAATTAAACTCCAGTGGTTATCGTAATCCCACGGAGAATACGAATCACCTTCGATATCAGTGTTATATTAAGAGAGAAATGAAAATAAAATACTGTATTATGTAAGGAAAGAGAATATAAATGGCTAACAAAATATATTTATATTATGCCATTCCATAATATAAATGAAAGCTAGTAAAGTGAGTTTCTGTGAAAAACTCTTTGTAAATAAGGAAAGCGCGGAAATTGGATAATTTTAAGTAAAGACTTTAGGTTTTCTTACTATTGGAGAGTCCGTGATAATAATAATGGCCAGCATTACTGTTTATGATAGCATATACAGTGTACACACACACACGACAGAACCAGAGTATTTATTCAGTTTGCGCTAAATTCTGCACAATTGAGTTCACAGGAAAAAATAAGAGAGAATTAAAAGAATAAAGAACAGGAATATAATACTCTTTCGCTATCCTTTATATAAGTTCTCGTACTATTTCTTTTCTGGTTATTGTTTGACTTTTAGATTTTTCTAGTATGTTTCATATTTCGTTTGTCGAGAGTGCACTTATATATATATAAAGATATTTTTTTAAATATAAATGTAAATTTTTCATTCTCTATGCTGCTAACTCTTCACGAATAAATCTATGAGAATTGATTTTATCCCTAACGTGTTATTCTTTATATTATCTTACTCTTTTGCTTTTCCCTTTCCATTTGAATATATTGGTTAAGTTTACCCCCGATATAAAAATAGTTTTCATTTTATCGTAAAGAAAAAAGCATATAATCTATATTTTATACCCAAAAGAATATATTGACTAGTTTTCTGTGCATTAGTAAAAATTTGTCATAACTAATATGAGAGAATCAAATGTATGCGATATTTACAAGAATGAAAAATATCTTTAACTTTATATTGTGTATTAGAAAAAAAATCTTTTCTTACTGCACACTGTATACTGTTATATACTGTTTAAAAAATCCCTTATCGTGATATTTGATGCAAAAGATCTCAACAAAATATATATCATATATGTATTATACAGTATATTGTTGATGGTATGGTACAGCCATTCAAGTGCAAAACCAATTTCAAATTCTTACTACAATGTACCAAAAAAGTATTTTGGTAGTCAATGCAATTCGGCTATCAATAAGAGAGAGGAGAATGTAATATGAAAACGCTGTTAGTCTATGGGCAATCAAATCGAACACATATAATAGAAAAAAGTTTTACCAAACATTAGAGATTTAAACTTTTATTTATTTATTTATTTGTATTTTGCGTACACAATAGAAAAACTTTCCACAAGTATTAAACCAAAATTCTTTATTTACTGGATTTCATATACGTATTTCCATTATTTCCATTCTGTTTAAAAAATTTATCTCATTTCTGTTAAGTTCAATTTTGGAGAGAGAGAGAGAGAGAGAGAGAGAGAGAGAGAGAGAGAGAGAGAGAGAGAGAGAGAGAGAGAGAGAGAGAATGGATTTTGATGTTTTTATTGAATGCTTCCTTATTATCTAAATCAATAGAGTGGTCGTTAATTTTGTCATTAACATAATCAAACAAACAAACAAACATAATGTGAAACAAGAAAGACCATTCAAATAATGCTCATTTTGAGATATAAGCTTCGCTTTGATAGTCCTTACACTGTAATTCTTACAGTTAGAACTTTAATCTATTAGAACAAAACTTTAAGACAGGTTATCACAAAAATTCTAAGAAGGGGTACATTCGGGAAGAACACAATATCAAATAAATAATCTGACATTTCTTTGTTACGTGACCGAAAAATATAGTATAGAAGTATGGATTTAAACAACAAATTTTCAATTTACAGATTTTCATGGGGGGTCAAGATTTTTAAGTTTTCCTCGGAGGGTTAGGTCAACCTTAGGCGAGCACCCCTCAGCGCAACTGTGCACAGAAACCCATTCAAGATATTAGATAAATTCGGCCGAACAATAGGAATGGCAAAATTGGCATTTTAACTTAATGGCGTGTATGTGTTGTGTGCTTCGGCTGTTGCCGTGTGTTTATGCGTGTACTAAACACAACGGACCCATAACCTGGTAAATGTTAAATAGTAAATGCGTTTCGAAAATAGCGTAGAAAGTGTGTGCACAGAACGAGCGCAAGAAATATATAAGGCTTCGAAAACACATTTTCTACTCAATAACTACAAATGAGTCGCAATGGGATGTTTATAATCAATCTTACTTTACTGTTCGGAATAATAAAATAATATACACTGTAGCAGAGAATAAAACTAGTGAACCGATTTTTTTCCAAAAGGCATTCAATATCATCTATAGTCGATATATATAAGGATTGAGTTAAAGAGGAAGCGCTGTTACCCATAGGGTTTCTGACGTGAAAGGATAATCAATAAATGTATATATTTTTTGTTGCTCCAAATTGCTAGCATTTTTGCCAATTAGTTTTTTAAAGAAATAAGGTTTCACAACATTATACGCGCGTTTTTCGATTTGAGTCGTTTCTATTTTATTATTTCGTAATAAATTATTAATGAAATACAAAATTGCATACAGAATTCATTTTCGAAAGAAGAAAGGGAGTAAGAGAGAGACGTTTTTGTTACATAAACTGAAATGCTTGCTAGTTATATGCAAAGTATATATCGTCATCGTTAATATTGTCATCAACATAACCATACAAACACACTGTAATGACACTTCATGTTTCATATTCATGAATAGCCTTTGGGATTTTTTAAGTCCACCTCACACTAGTATATTCTGTACACACATTTTTCTCACATCTACTGTAACAGTACTACTATTACGGTATTCTACTATGTATATGCCAATAATAAATATATTCATCACACACACAACACAACACGTTTAGTTTGAATCATCTTCTTTTTAGGTGTTTATGATTAATGCATTTCTTTTCAAAATATATATTTAGCCATATTATATATTAAATGTTTCGACCCTTTTATCCAACAAAATACTAAAAATACATGACTGATATATTTTTCACGGCAGCTCTCAATTTTCTTTTCTCTCACTCCATACTCACTCACTCATTCACTCTCAATCTTTTCCAAATCTACAGTTTAAAAACGGCATTTAAAAAAGCATTGATGCTATTTTCGAGGCGTTTTTTGTTTATGCTTTTCTTGAACTCATGATAGTAATAATAATAGTAATACTAATGATAAATACTATATGCTATTAACTTTTGAAGTTTGACTCCCATGTTATCTGTTTTTTTCGGTTTTTTTAGTTAAGTTCAAAAAACTAGACTTTGTTAACAGTACGTACAGTATATCTATCTATTTTGAAAAGCAAAATCGTGAAAAGATCTGGTACTTTGATTAACACCGTCTCTTGAAAGAGAGAAAAATTAGTTAAGAAAAATATTTTATTTTTGGATAACTAAACAATAAATTTTATATTTATTTTCTAATAATAAAATACTACTATTATTTTTTGATCACAATAAATGATTATTATTATTTTTATATAATAAGTTATTAAATCGCAAACGTTTTAATAATACGAAAGAAAAATGAATGTCACGTTTTATATAAATTTAAATAAAAATGGATTATTTACGACATATTATAATAACTTGACAGAATCTACAATATATGAATGTATATGAAAATTATTATTTTTATTATAATCAACGCTCAAAAATGTATTTTACGAAATTGAAAAGCAGAAAAATCTAAAATAATGGCAACAGAAAAACAAAACGAAAAAACGGTAGTTTTTATTCATTGCAGACTTAATCGACAATTAAAACTTTATAAATAGTTTTCTATACTCGAAAACTTGAACGCCTTTTCTCACGAACTGATGATTAACACAAAAACAACTTCGCTTATTCCGTCTTCCTTTCCCTCCCTATTGATCATAAATAACATTTTTCTTAGTTTTCTTTGTTTTTTGTTGTTATTTCACACTTTTGTACACATATTATCAGTATATAACTATATACAGGAGTGTTTGATTAATTTTGACCGACTATTTATTAGTTTAAGAAATGTTTATTGATTTCAAATGAATTTGTTTTGTGTTTTCAATGTGAGCTCCAGAGTTCATTGAAACCAAACGCAAACGTTTTTTCCAACTTTGAAAAACTCTTCGTGTCATATTGATGTCTATTTTACTCCACTCTTCTTGACATACTTTCCAAAGTCCTTCTAATGTTTTTGATTTTCGAGAAAAAAGTCTCTGTTTTAAGTAACCGAAACCAAAAAAATCTAGTGGCGAACAATCGGGTGACTTCACCGGTATATCTGAATTTTTTATTGTCGTAATTCCTAAATTTTGCTTAACTTCTTGGAGGTAATGGCAGGTTTTGGATGCGGTATGACTGCTAGCTTTGTCATGATGTAAAAATATTTTATGCAATTCATTTGGATATAGTTGTGGCAGATATTTCTCAAACAATGGCTTTAATACATTTGAAATATAAAAAT
>JAQGAW010000005.1:0-84302 GCA_034698025.1 Phthiracarus crinitus
AAACAGTGCAAATGAAGGGGAAAAATATGGGGAAAGAATTGCACTGTTTATACTATGAGTGTCTACTATGGGGTAACAGCTATGATATCAATGAAGTTTGATGAATTAATTATATTATTATATATAATATTATAAATCAAAAATATATTTTATATTTATAGAAAATTTCCAGTTATTTTGTGAAAATATTTATAATTATTTGTTTTAAAATAAGTTTGTAAAATAACATTTAATAAAACTAACTTATCAAAACTAACTTGTCAAATGCATTTTACTTATTTTTATATTTGTTATAAAATGGATAGATAATAATATATTATAAAATATTTTATATTTACGATATAGTGTCGTATATTTATATAATTATTAAAAATTTTATAATTATTATTTTTTATAAGTGTTTTTATTATATATAATGTAAAAACCGCTTTTTTTGTTGATATAACTTAATAAAAATAAAAGCAAACTTTAAACATTAATTAATAATAAATATTAATTTTCATATTTTTACTGAATTGCATAATATTGTATTTTAAATAAATTTTTATTAAATTAATTAAATTAAAAGAATTTTTTAAAAAATTATTTTTATTAAATTATTTTTATCCGCTTAAATTTCACATGATAACAAAAAGAAGAACAGTTTCACTTTTAAATTATTATTTATTTTAAGAAAATATCTTAATTAGTTAGAATACAATAATTTAAAAGTTATAAATAAATTTGAAAATATTGTCTTAACAATTTATGACAATAAAAGATGTTTAAATTTTTAAGATAATTTAATTTATATAACAAATTTTTAATAAATTTTTACTTGAAAAAATTTTGGAATACAAAAATTATTTCATAGAAATTTCTAATACAATAAATTATTAATAATATAGCTTATTAAAACAATAAATCGGAACATTTAAAATAATGTATGATAAAACATATTATATATATAAATTTATTGAATATAAAAGAAGTTTTCGTTTAAATAAAAAATTTAAATTAGGTAATTCATGGTTGAATTACATCCTTTGTTTTATTGCAGATAGTATTTTTCCGTCTTAATCAACTTCGTCATCTACTTGAGCATTGTGATCATCACTTTTAGTTGTGTCTGAATTTTCAGTTGAGTCTTTAAAGAGATAAGAGTATGTTGAAATCGGATGTTGTTTTCTCATGTCATTTAAATCAGTTAAAATTTTAGTATTTTCTTTATTAGTTTCAGAAATCTTTAATATTTTTGATGCCATTTCAGCGTTTTGATGATTGATGTGTTTGGTTAGACTTTTTTCTACACCCTTAGTTTTAATTATTAGCGACATTTCCACTTTTTCACATAACAAAGAAATACTAAAAATTATAAATAAAAAAAGAATAATTAAAATAAAATACATAAGAATGGATTCAATTGTAAACATTTTATTTAGATAAAAACTTTTCTATCTATCTTTTAATTCTTTTAAATTTAATAATCAACTTTAAATTGTATTTCAATCAAAACTTGAAGATAAATCCAGCCTATTTAAATAATAAAAATTATTTGTCTTCATTATATTCTGTTTTAACAAATTTAATATTATTTTTTCAAAATATTTTTCAAAACTTTTATTTAAAGTGAATATTTAAAAACATTTATTAAAATAATTTTTATTAAAGATATAATTTTTAAAAGAAATATTCTTTACTTTTTAATTATTTACATAAAATAAATTAATAATATAATACATTTGATGAGTAATTTATATATATTTAAAAGATTTAATTTTATTTTCACGTCTTATTTGTTTTATATCTAATATTAAATTATAATATTGAACATATAATTTGATATACTATGATTTTATATTATATTAAAGAAATATACAACTAGTTAAATGTCAGATTTAAAAAAATTTGTTTCAAAATTTAGGCAAACTAGAATTAACAATGGTAAATATAAATATCTATTTTTAAAATAGATTTAAAAAATTGTTTACTTCCATGACTTAAATTTAACTTGTTATAATTTAATTCTTTACATAATTACAATTTTAAATTTGTTTATAGGTTTATCACAAAATGATTTGGCAATTCTTTTCCAAACAAGGTATAATATTGATATTAAACAACAAAAGATTTCAAGTTTTGAAAAATTAAAATTAAGTGTGAAGGAATTATCAATATTAAAAGATACGCTAAGTTTTTATGTCATAAATAATGAGAAAATAGTTAAAACAATTAAAATTGAGAAAAAAAACAACTTAAAAGGCGATGTAACAAAAAAAACGGATGAAATATCAATTGAAAACAAAAGTTATATTGAAAATATTGAGGTTAAATGCAAAATTCTACAGAATAAATGTATTTTGATAAGAAATAAATATGAATCATTATTGTCAGAATATAACAAAGAAAAATTAGATTTAACAAAAAAAAAAGTTTTAATCTATTCTGATAAAGCAAGTGAAACCGAATTTTCTTGTGAAAATTGCGAAAAATCTGCTAATTATTTACAACAATTAATTGAAAATAATATTCTCTACAAAATCGAAAATGAAAAAAAATATCAACTTTTACAAATAAAATATAACAATTTATTATCTCAATCAAAATCTGAAAAAGATAAAGCAAATAGATTATCTAGTTTATTAGAAAATGAATTAAATATAAAATCCTCGATAAAAAAACAAATTATTGTGGTTAATGAATCCAAACAAATAAAAAATTTTAAAAATGAAAACAATGCTTTCAAATGTGACAAACTAAACTGTGATTTTAAAACCTGTTCATATGTTTCGTTTTCAATTCATTTAATAAATCATTCAATACCTGATGGTGAACTTAAATTACCAACTAGCCACTTTTCAACTCGTTTTAAAGATAGCTCATCTTTATTCACATGTCCACTTTGTAAATTAAAATTTTTGGCTTCAACCATATATCAACATATTTACCTGGTAATATAAAAAATAATAAAACAAATTTAGCTAATCTTTTTTTAACATTAGGTTCATACAAACGAGCAGCCTTTAAAATGTTTAATATGCGATATATATTTTACAACACAAAATAATTTCGATCATCACAATTTATTATGCCACAAAAACATAAATAGAAGTTTAGAAAATATAATTATGGTTAAATAATATAAAATTTAAATATTTAATAAATTATCATTAAATAAGTTATAACTATTGACACTATATTTCGTTTTAACAATTCCTTAAAATTTTTGATGTTTCGATTAATAATATTTTAATTCTAATTTCGTTAAAACTAATTAATAATTTTTTTAATAAAACAAATGTTTAATTGTTGTTAAAAAATTAGAATAAATTAGATTTATACTTTTTTGATTCAACGTTAAATTAAAAATTTAACAAATTATTTTTAAAATAAATCAATTAAAACTTAATCAAAAAGCAGAAACGTCTTTATTATACTTATTATTGTATTGAAAAATGACATTTGGAAACGTCAAATAATAAACATACGCATACAAAAAGCATAATTAGCACGAAAAATCATGAAAATTTTTATGAATTTAATCTCTGAATAACTAATATATGCAAGATTATATGAAATAAATACATTCAGAAATTAATAATTTTTATTATAACTTGTTTAAAGGTAAATATTAAATTATTTTGAAACTAATTTGTTTTATTTAAAGGTATTTACTCAAAAAAATTAAAAATTAAAAAATATTTTCAGATGCTTATAAAATAAATCATGACGTTTGGTTTAAACACTACTTCACTTTTAAATAAAAAACTTTTTATTTCTTAAACAGTTATTTTCTTTCTTTTGAAATAATCTAAGCAATAACTATATGTAAATTATTTCAAAATATTTTTTGAAAAATGTTAAATATATGCATCTTATTTCTAAATATCCGATATGAATTGAAAAAGAAACTTAAAAATTTCCTTCATTTCGATTCGAATATGCATTTTTCCAGTTTCATATAACTTGTATAATTTTATTTTATTTTTCGAAATTTAGCTTAATCTTTAAAATTTATTACTTTATAAAATAAGTTTTTTATTCCAATTGATTTTTTTTACAATTTAGGTAGAATAAATAAAATTTTATATTTTTAAAAATTTAATATATATATCATATATAAATAAATATATTATGCTATTTACTATAAAATATTTTAATAAAAATTAATAATAAGTTTTATTATTTATAAATTTTTAATAAATTTAAAGAAAATTATTAAAAAACTTTTATAAATATTGTTAATTTATAAATAAAAGAATTTAAGATTATTAATAATTAAATAGTTAATTGGTTTATTATTAAATATTATAAATCATAATCAGTTATCTTGTTTTATAATATAAATTTATAATTAGTTATTTTTGATTTAATTTCATTTTTAATAGCTAAAATGATTTATTTTATTATATTTAAATTTATAATTTTTACTGTTTATAGTTTCGTTATTAATCCACATTTGGATTTATATCAAATAACTTTAGTTTGTCCTAATTTGTATAATAAAACATTATGGACTAAAAACTTAGAATATCTTTTGGAAGAAAATAAAACATTTTTGGAACTAAAACCAGTTAATAAAGAAACTATAGGGATTTATTCTTGTTTAGCTGAGAATATTAATTTAGCTGAATTTATTTTTGATTATGGTTATATTTCGTTTCGAAATGACATTTTTACATATTCATTTTCATCAAATTCAAGTAATATAAAGTTTTTTTATTGATAATAAACTAATAATTATTTTAGCTATAATATGCAAATCGACTTCAAAATATACAATTAATCAAATTGAAGTTGGAAAAAATGTAGTTTTAACTTGTAATTGCGCAAGTTATTCAATCAAGTCTGAAACCGTAAATATTTCATGGATAAAAGATCAAAATTTTATTAAAAATTTTACAAGATCAGGTTCTAGCACGGCAAGTAATTTTTATCCAAAAATTCAAATGAATTTTAAAATTTTTAATAATTGAAAAAAAATTTAAAAAAGTAATAAAATTATTAATTAATTACTTTAATCTATTATTTTTTAGTTTGACAATGAAGATTCTTCTATTTTAATAAATAATGTAACTTTTAATCATAGTGGATTTTATGATTGTTTTGTATCTAATGGAATGTCAAAAATTATCTTAACCTATAATTTAATTGTTTTAGGTACTACTTTTAAAAGTCAATTTTTTTGCATATTAAAGATTAAACTATAATTAAATATTTTCATTTAAAAGGAAATAAAAATACTTTTATTGTACAAGATAAAGGAAATAGAAGTTCTTTAAATGAATCAATTAATGGTAAAACATTTCAAAAAAATGAGTCTGAAAAAAATGAAATAACTTCTATATTAAATTGTGAATTTTACTCGAAAATATCCTCAAATGTTTCATATATAAAAATAACGCAATATGGATCGAGATGTTTAAACTATTCAAATGTAAGACATTGTTATTTTAGTATTTTTAAAAAATAAAAGATTTAATTATAGGTATCAAATGAATTCAACAAATATTTTTACAACGTTTTGAAGAATGTAACAGGATCTAAGAATTTTGTGAATTTCTCATGTTCATTACAACATATGAAAAATGTGGAAAATATTGTTGAAAATTTTAATGTTTGTAAGTTAAATTAAAAAATTAAAGTTAATTATAACAAAAACATTTTTTTAGGTGAAAATAGTCTGAAAGAATTATTATATTACATTGTACTTTCGATTATAATAATCTTACTCTGCGTAATTTTTGTTGGAATAATATATTTGATTACAAAAAGAAAAAAAATTTATTTTATTAAACAAAAAACTTACGTTAAAGAAAGAAAAACTTCAATATCATATGAAAATAATGAAAATTTAGAAAAAGAAGTTACTTTTGATAGCGAAACAATTAAAAGTAATAAAGATTACTACAATATTGCGGCTTCAAAATTTTCTTATGAAATTGACAGAAATAGGTATATAATTTTTTAAATATGAAATTAAATAAAATTTATAAAAATATGAATCTAAAAGTTTTTATCAGTCTTATAGTGTCTGACACTATTCTTGGAGTTGGAAAATTTGGCATAGTGAAAAAATCACAAATAAATTTAAGTAATGGAATTAACACTAAAATAGTTGCAGTTAAAATGTTGAAGAACGTTCATTCGGATTCAGATTTTACTAACTTACTTGGAGAATTGCACATAATGACATTTTTAGGGTTTAATCAAAATATCATTGGTTTGGTTGGATGTTGCACAAACAATTTAAAAACTGGTTTAGTTTTATTTAACATTTTTAAGAAATATTATTTAAAATTTATCTTTTTAGAACCTCTTTTGCTTGTTTATAATTATGCAATAAATGGAAATTTAAGAAATTTCCTAATGAGATTGAAAAATAAACTTCATAATGACGTGTTAATGTACTTTTCATACCAAGTAAAATATTAAACTTCCATTTAAACAAAATAAACACAATCTAATGATATAATCTTTTAGATTGCTAATGGAATGGAATATGTTGGTTCAAAAAGTTGCATTCATCGAGATCTTGCCGCTAGAAACGTTTTAGTTTATGAAAATTATCTGTTGAAAATAAGTGATTTTGGTTTATCGAAGATTGTACGAAATGACTATTTTAGACTTGAAGTTATCGAGCCAAAACCATATAAATGGCTTGCTTTTGAATCTTTGATTGAAATGATTTATACTTTTAAAAGTGATGTCTGGATGTATGGAGTAGTATTATGGGAAATATTTACGTTTGGTTCTAATCCTTATGATGATGTTGAAAACTCTCAAGATTTAATAGATAATTTAAAAAACGGCATAAGACTAGAAAGACCATCAAATTGCTCTGAAAAAGTAAATTTTTTACTAAATAAATGTTGGAATATTGAAGAAAATTCAAGACCAAGTTTTCGCGAATGTAAACTTTTTTTTAATAAATATAATGTACTAGATCCAAAGAATATTATTTAAAAAGAAAATAATAGACAAAAAGCTATTTAAAAAATTAACACTATAACAATTTTATAGTTAAATCATAATTATCTACATTTTAAACCTATATTATAATAAAAATTATTTAAATAAAATTTTTAAACATCAAAAAGAAAGTTTTATAAATTTTACAAAAAAAATTTATAAATATTCAACAAACTTCTTATAAAATTTCTTTACAATTATAAAATAATTAGATTACTGTAAACTGTTTAATGTATAGTTTTTTTTAAAAAGATACTTAATAAAATCTAAATATAAATTCTCATAAATTATTGATGAAATGAATTGTATTTTTATTTTACAAAATATTTTCAGAAAATTTTGAAAATGGTTAATAAAATGAATTATTAACATTAATTTTAACATATTTATTGGTTAACTTAAAATATAGTAAAAATAAATGTTCTTCGATTTTTTGAAGTTATAAAACTTATTTTATGTTATTTGTGTAATTATCACTTATAAACTAATTACAGTTAATTCTAGCTTTAAAACTTAACATGAGTTCTTCAAGAAGTGCTGGTCATATTTTTTCACTTAAAAGTGAAGCAAATGCTATTAGGTAATTATAACAAATATTTTTTTAAAAGTTTACTAAATTATAAATTTATTAACAGAGCTATGATTAATAGTAAAGAATTAGGGAACTTCTCCAATTATATGTTACATAATCCGATAGAAAAAAACAACGATTCAGTTTTCAAAAAATTTGATATAAGCAATAAAGCAGCATATATCATATTAAAAGGTCTTTACAATGGACAAGAATGCGAAGACCTTTACGACCTCGTGGCTTCAAGAATGCAGGGCAGTTTTATTTTATATTTTGGCTACCGGATGACTTTTTCTAATCAAAGAATAGATGATAACGCTGTTAAACAAATTAAAGAAAAAGACAATAAATTGTTTCTGAAGTATTTTTGCAATATCACTTATAGAGATTTAACTTTTTCAACAAGACAAATAGATCCTGCTGATAAACTAACAGATATTTTTGACTCAATAATGAGTAATTTGTTCAAATATCTAAACAATATAAATATAAAAAAACTAAATAGTTATGAAAGGGAATATAAAAAGTTTCTTTATGGATTTTTTGTTGCAACTGGTTTCACTTTTGATCAAAACTGTGAAATTATAACAGAATTAAAACTTACAATTAAATTTGATATTGTACATGACTTTGATCCATTAAATATGTATTTGGATTTTGTTGTACTTGAGAAAGAATATTTTCAAAGCGATTTTAAATCTTTTAATAGAGACAAACCCTACAATGTAGTTTGTATTTCAGAAGTTGGTGATTCATATTTAAATGATATTTTATTAGAAACAAAACTTGAACAAGTATTAATTTACATATTAGGTTTTTATGTTAGCAAAAAACTGATACCAGGTACTGCAATGATTATTGTTATAATTAGAGAATGTTGGGGTTTTTTTGAAATTAAAATTCAACAAGAATGGGTAAATGACTTTTACATGTTAAAAATAAACGAAAATAATGAAAATAGATTTATTAACGGTTACAAATACAATATTAATTTTTTCATTCCTAATAGTAAATTTAAATTAACAAATATGGTTTATGAATTTCGAAACAAATGTTATAAATATGTAAATGAAAATTTAGCCAACAAAATTTGATAACATTATATTATTATAAATAATTTTATTATAAAAATTAAAAGCATTTTTTATTGTATTTCCAAAACTATAAAATTATTATATTAAAAGAAATTAGTTATAAAAATAACTACAAAGGAAAATTTAGTTTAATCTATTGTAATTAAATTAACTTAATGTAATTATTTTGATAAAAAAAATATGTTAAATTTTAATTTTAATGTTTTATATATAATAATATTTTAAATTGGTTAAAAAATTTCAAATTTTTGGTTAATAATTAAAAATTGTTTTATTTATTTTTTATTTTTGCTAATCAATTTTAATAGGTAATTTTTAATAAAAAAATCGAATATCTATCGTCATGTATCAAAACATTTATATTTTATGAAATAATTATTATTTTAAAAAAGAAATAGTTTTTTCATTCATTAAAATCCTAATTTTATATTCAACATCTAGTTTATTATTTATTCATACAATATTTTGTAAATCTTAGAATTTTTAGGAGTATGAAAGATTAAAATAGTTCATATAAATTAGTTATTATTTTTATCAATTTAATTATTTGGTCAAATAATTTTGAATTTTGTATTTAATTTATTTTATCAATTACTTTTATTTATTCTTTCAAAATATTACCTGATAACTCTTTATAAAGTACTGTAAAGTACCATTTAACAATATCAAGTTAAAAAAATATAAAATTTAAATTTTAAAAATATGAAAAAATATAAACTTTAAATAAAAACAGAGTTATTTCATTTACAGTTATTTAACTATTCCTTAAAAAGTTTTTAAATTTAATTTTAAATAACAAACCCTTGAAAAAGTTTTTCTATAATTAAATATAATTTATTACTGTAAATGTTTTTTAATGCATTTAATAGTTAATTCAAAATTCTATAAATATTTTTACAATTTAATCATTAAAATTCTATAAGTTGTAATAAATTTATTTTATTGTTAAAAAATATTATTTACAAATTTAAATAAAAACAAATAATAAATTTTAATTAATAAGTAATTATCTTTATTAGTGGATGATTGAATTATATCAATTAAAAACAATTTTATTTAGATCATTGTTTAGAACAAAATCATTATTTTTATTTTTATTTGTTTATATAAACTTGAAAAATTATTATAATTATAATTAAAATAAAAAAATTATTTTAAACGACAATTAAATTTAATACGAAGCTGATTCTTCAACATTATTGACATAACAATAGTTGTTCCCTCCATTGTCATTTACAGCGTATTCTATAAATTATTTATAAAATCTTTTCTTTAAATATAAATTTTTATTTCTATTCCTACCGTTTTGAGGGAAAAATTCATGGTATTCTTTCATGTTTGCAGTTTCTTCAGCGTAATTCTGATTTTGAAGTAATATTTCTAAATTAAATTATTAATTAGTTTTATTTTAAATCAATAAAATCAAGATACAAATACCTGTAACATTTTGATCAGTTCTAACTTGTTTTAAGTTTACAGATTGAACAATAAAATTACATTTTTCTTTTAAGTATTTGATAAAACATTTGAACTCTCTAACATTTTCGCTATTAACATATCTATAAATATGACAATTGCAATAATTGCACTTATGCTGCTGAGTTGTGTCACAGACGATTTGTTGTTTACTAATATTTGTCAGAATTTTTTGTTCTTCAAATAATTTTTTCATTGTTTGCCATTCATTTAAAATCATTTCAAGTTTATCACTGGACGATTTATCAGTTGGAATTTCTTCATCTAAACAGTTCCTCTTTTTATGATAATAATACTTAGCCTTTTCTCTAATTTCACATTTTTCACATTTACAATTTTTATAAGGACAAACTTTTTTATGATTTTTGTATGGAGTTTTAATTCCATGTAGACTGCAAGCGTGACATTTTTTTATATAATGATCTTGGATGATTTCTCTACTAAAATAATTTGGACAATTTTATTAACTTTAAATTATTTTGATTATTTTAATTCTTACGTTTTTTCACAATTGGGTACGTCATGTTCATTTTTCTCCATTTTTAAATAAAATAATTTCTGACTTGAAATGCTTAAAATATAAATAAGCATAGCATTCCAGCCAATAGAACTTATTATATTTATATCCAATCATTTTAGTTTAATAATATGTTACATAAAGTATTTATTTATTATGAGTCACTTCTTTTCCAAGAAAGTGTTATTTATGTTTTTAACTAACTGTTTAATATGGCGATATTGTTTTACTATCATATTTTTACTAAAAAATATATATTTCTCATTAATTTTAACGAAAAAAAATACCATTCAGACAAAATAAAATATGCAAATATATAGTTATTATGAATATATGTTTAAACTTTTTTATCATTTTCATCAAATATTTTTAATTTGTTCTTTGAACAAAACATTATATGAGTAAAAAAATGAATTTTATTGAACCTATAAGCAAATTTATACAATATTGTACCTATTGCGCGCCATAGGTTCTTAATAAGTTTTTACATAAGATATTATAAAATTTTTATTAAATTAAATAAATATTGTTCTTGGAACAAAAATTATCAGTTAATAACTCACGTTGTCCAAAAATATAATTGAATTTGACATATCAGTCCATTCATTTACGGTACATGAGGATAAAAAATTTACCCTATCCGTGTGGTACTTTTATTTTATTTTTCCCTTTAGAGAATTATCAACTAAAAATTAATGAAACACTAAAGATATGCTATTTGAGTTATACCTAACGTCACATAAATTGGCTATTTATAGTTAAAATTTTGAAGCGCGTAAATTATAATTATAACTTTAAAACGTTTTACTTAATTAATTTATATTTAAATTAATTTAATATTATTTATATTATATTTTTAACAAATTACATTTAATTTATATTTTGAATTCAATATAAAATTTTAAAATATACTTTTTATATTTTATCTAATGCTGTTTGACTTTAACCGCACTAATCTTTATTTAAGAAAAACATTTTACTTATTGAAATATTTCTAAAATTTATTATAAAAAGAAAATTGTTTAGCAATGAAAAATGTAATTGTTTTTGATTATTAAAATTTTCTTGTCAACTGTTTAAAAACAATTTATTTTAATACATTAAATTTTAAATTAAATATTCGAAAAAAATTTATTATTGAACCAAAATCTTTCTTTAGTTCGCGTAAATGTTTACAAAACCAAATATTCAGTTTAAATAGATTAATAAGATACCAGCAGTTATCTTTTGTTCGTACTTTATCCACTTTATTAAAGTTGTTTAAAAAATCAATAAATTTTATTTTTCCATAATTTCGATTCTTTATTTTAATCTTTATATATTGTTTAACATTATTACAATTAAGTTTTTTCTTATTTGAAATGATGTATAAAATTTCACTGTCTGGTCTTTTAAATGATATAACTTGTTGAACTTCCTTTTTTTTCCATCTTATTCCTTTACTTATTGTTATAAATGATGAAGGGCTATGAATTGTCATTAAAAGTAAACCTTTTCGTGTATAATTTTATAAATCAAAAATATGTTACTTATATAAGGAAAATTATTTATTTAAAACTTTATTTTATATATTTATTTGAATAATAAAAATAATTGAATTTTTCTTTTACTTATAATAATATTTAATTAAAATATGTTTAAATATGTTTATAAGTTAGATAAATTTATTTTAGTTGGATATTAATATTTAAAATTAGTTTTTAATAATTAAATTTTTTTTAAATTAAATTTTTTTAACAATTATCAAATTACATTAAAGTTATTAAATAATTTTTAATATTTCTTAGAATTTTAATTAATTTTTAGTGACAGAATAATTATATATCTTTTTCAATGATAATTACTTATCACATCTATAATAATAAGTTTCGATTACTATTATTATAAGTTTACGTATAATATTTTATATTAATAACTTACCCCTAAATACGTCAATATTAAAAATTTCGATTAAATCAATTGTTTATTAGTAATAAAAGCGTGCAAAATTTATATATATTTATAAGCTCAAACTAAATGTTTTTTAACGTTATAAATGACCTTTAAATATCTATTATTTTAGTTTTATTTCATATCCAGTTATTATATTTTTAAATTGTCTCTTAATCTGTTATATATAGTAAAGATATCTTATGAACTACGGTATTGTGTCCAGTATAGTACAAAATAAAGAAGATTTATAAATGATTAAATACAGAATTATTAGATTTTCTACATTATTTTCAAAACATTTCTTTTTAGCTTTTGATTATAATATTAACACTTCTTATTTCAATGCAAGTTTAAACAAAAATTTAACCCAACCAAAAAACTTAAATAGTTACATAAAAGTGTTCTTTCATCCAATAAAATTTACAAATAGAACTATTATTAGATATAAAGTTTTTAATGAACGCCCATTGTTTTGTTTTAGAAAGATAAAACAGTTTCATATTGATAAATTATACAATAATTTATTCTACGTTCCAGTTATAGATAATTATATTTCTCATATTGAAAATACATCTAAAAGTAAAAAAAAAGTGATTATAAACAAGGAAAAAATTTATTTCTTTTTTGAAAAAATTGATAAGTTTAATTTGTTAAATATAAATGAGCTTAAAAAGAATTGTAATAACAAATTTTCTTCATTTATAACAAAGAAATTTCTAGATTATAATATGAATGAAAATTTTCAACAATGTATATTTTATATTTTATTTGAACTAGAAAAAATCGATACTGATACTCTACTAAATTTTATCTTACTATCAAAAAATGAAATAATTACATTATTTTATATTCTATATAAAAAAGCAATTAAATTATTTAACTTTAAAAGTTTTTGTATAATCAAAAATAAACATAGAATTCTATCAAAAATAATAATATTACTTTCTACATTTATACCTATTCCTAGAAATCAAATGCTTTTTAAATATTCTAAATTTTTTAATGGAAATTTAGAATTTCTAGATGTTATTAAAACAATAACAAAATTAGGTATTAACAATATTTCAAACATTAATTTAAGAAAGTTAGTTTTTACTGAATTAATGATGATACAAATGAATTTCAAATTATAACAAATTAATAAGATTTTAATTTTTATAATTTATATATTTATCATTTAATTATTTTCTTTGTCTAATAAGAATATTTTATATTTATTCTTATATTTTTTTGGACAAAAAAAAGATAGTTAAATACATAAATAATAATAAAAAGATTTTGTTATTATATAAATTTTATCAGATTTTCTTAATTTACATTAAAATATGATAAATAATATAATTATATTATTTATTTTGAAAAGCATTAAAACTAGAAAGTAGTGTAAAACTAAAGTAATAACATATTTATGCTATACATTTTGCTAAAAATACAATTAAAATCAAAAGATAATTATATGAAAAAATTGAGAATAAATATAATAAAAATTTATAATAGTTTGTTATTTTTAATTTATTTATAAATATTTAAAAAAGCATGTATTTTGCAGATATAAAAATTTTATTAAGTAACGTTGTGAATATTCAAAATTTTAATGAAGAAGTTGATCAATTTAATCAAGAAAAGCTTTTAAATTTTTTTAATTTTTTATCAAATGATAGTGAAGATTCCGAAAATTGGAAACACTTTTTTTTTAATATTTTAAAGAATGAAATTAATGAAAAAGACATAGTATATTCTTGTTTTAGTAGCTTAGAAAATTTGTTTAATGATCAAAATTTAGATTTTTTTTTATTCATTCAAAGAATAAAAGATATTGCAGAAATATATCTAAACAATAGTGATTTTTGTCTTGTGGATACAATTAATTTTAAAAAGACAATTTCTCAGTCAAAATCTTATTTCAATCCACAAAAAAGTCAGTTAACAAATAATATTTTACAATCATTAGAAAGAAAAAATAATATCGGATTTTTATCAAATAACAAATTTATGAGTGCACAAATGGAAAAAGATTTAAAACATTTGATAGATAAAGCAGAAGAGGAGAATCTTGAAAGAATTTGTAACTTTAAAAATATAAATTATCAAGAACTTGAAAATAATGAAAGTAAAAGTAAATTTTTCGATACAATAATTAACAGACATTTACAAGAAATAGATACTATGGGTGATGCTTTCTCTCACACTTTAAATTATTCATTATTCGATAAAATAACTTAAAAAATTTAATGCATCAAAAATTCTTGGTGAAAATCAATTCTAGCGCTATATAATTTTAAAATATCAAATTTCTTAACACCAAGTATTTTTAAATCAAACCAATCATTTTTTTGTAATATCTGTATCGGTTTTTTTGCCATTTTTTTCTTTATTAATGATATAGTACAATCATTTCCTTCAATAAGGTTTAGAGTTTTTATTACATTCAAAAATTTAAAATTATTAATTATTTCATAACAAAATGTTTTATTTTTATTACGAAAAACTATTCTTATCTCTTTTAATTCATTATTCTTTTTATAAAAAAATTGAATATTAAGAATTTTTCTAACAGATAATTTTAAAATTAGTTGCTTTAATTTTGTTTCCATTTAATATAAATACTTTTTCAAAAGTTATAAATAATAAAGATGAATATTATAAATTATTGTAAATATATTAATTTACAAAATTTAAAATTTATAAGGTTTAAAAAAAATTTATTTAAACAAACATTTTTTATAAAAATAGGTAAATCAAATCAAGTTGGATTTTGGACACCTTGTAGGTCTTATAGAAAAAAATTATCTCACAATAGATATTTACTTAAAAACCTATATAAATGTTATAAAAATAGCGGATTTAATGATGAAATATTAGATTTATTTATATTTTACAATGAACCAAACTTAAAAGAGAATAAATTTAAAAATGAAATCTTAAATCCAATTCCTAATTTAATATCAGAAAATGATTCAGAAGATATTATTAATAATTTTGAGATAATTTCTGAAATTAATAAACAAAAAGTAAAGACTGAAGAAGTATTAAATATGATAAATTCAGAAAAGATGAATAGAGAAAATATTGAAAATATACTTTTCTATAAAAATTTCGAGACAAAACACTATAAAATGTTTTTATTAGCAACATTAGATATATTTAATTCGGAAGTTATGAAATTTAAAAATAGTCAAGATCTATTGAATTTTTTTTATAAATTTACAAGTTATATTCAAGATGGAAATTATTCTAATTCCTATGACTTATTAATTGAAAATTACTTAACTTTAGAAAAAGATTATCCAACCTTATTTCCTTATTGTACACTTTTTAAATACTTTTTGGAAAATATAAAATAAATAATTACTATGAAAATGTAATAATTTGATAAATTTTTTTCATACAAAATAATTTATTATGTTAATAATAAAAGTTATATTTAAATACAAATTTTTTTTTGATAAAAATAAAAGTAAACAGTAAATTAAATATTTGTGGATTCAATTTTTTTTATTTCCGTCAAACCAAATTTAAATAAAACATTTAATTTTTTTTCCATTAACTTCCACATCCACAAATCAATATGATAAACGCAGTCGCAAATAATATAATATATATCAACATTCTCAATTTGACCAATTCGATATATTCTATCTTCAGCTTGCAATAAGAGTGTAGGATTCCAAAATAGTTCGCAAAATATTATTTGTTTTGCGCACGTTAAATCCCAACCTGTCCCACATACTTGCAAACTTAATAATGCAAACTTAATATTAAGCTGCGAATTTTGATACTCTTGCTTCAAAATTTCTTTTTGTTTACTAGACGTTTTCCCATCAACACGAATAAATGAAAATTTGTTATCTTTTAGAAATTGTTCAATTTCGTCACCAATTTTTACATGATAGTAAAAAATTAAACACTTTGTAAGTTTCATTATGTTATCCTTAATAAAGTGGCTAATTAAAGGAAATTTTACTTTACTACTAATAGAAAACCATTCAAAAAGAGAAGAACGAACTTTTTTATCATCTTTTTTAGATATAGAATTACAAAATGTTAAAAATTTGATTTTCAAATTTTCGTTATTTAATAAATCTAAATTCAATTTTAATTTGTATAAATATCTGTTTTTACATTTAAGTAAGTTGCTTATTACAATTTTATTACGTTTTAAAATGCATTTTTTTAATAAAAAATTTTTTAAAATTCTTATCTCCTCGTCAGATTGTTTATTTTTAAATTTTAATGTTTTACAGCTTTCTTTTCCAAGAACTAGTTCTATTTGATTTTTAAATTCGCTTATTTTAGATGTTATTGGTGTTCCTGATAACAAAATCTTTCGCTCACATTCTTTTGTTAGTCTCATAACATTTTTACATTTTTGAGTTTCTGAATTCTTGATATTATGTGATTCATCTATTATACATGATTTAAAACCAATTTTGTTGTCTAAAACTTTTAGTAGAAAGTAACTAGTAATAAATATTTTATATGAATCAAGTTGTTCATTCAAATCAGTACTTTTTTCAATTATTTTAACATCACAATTTTTTAAATTTTCTAACCAAAAAAATAAATTTTCATACCATTGAAGTCTTAATGATGCTGGACAAACTATAAGCAAAGGCCAATCTTTTTTAAATATATATGCTATAGATATAGCCTGTACAGTCTTACCCAATCCCATATCATCTGCAATCAATATATTTCCTTTTTGTATATATCCTTTAAGTATGCCTGTTACTTGATGGGGAAATAATTTTGATACAATTTTTTCAGGTAAAATAGACATTACCTTAATTTTAAGATTTTCTATCATAATTAGAAAATCCTTTCTATCATTATTATTTACAACCATTCTTTTTTAACTAGTATTACAAAGCAAATTTTTATATTTTCATAAAAGAACAAATCAATGAAGATTACAAAAATTTAACGAGATAAATAAGATTATTTTTATAATAGTATTTAAAAAAAGCAAAAACAATTTTTATCCTCTAATTTCTATTTAAATTTAAAGTTTATTTTAAAATAAATACATAATGTTATTCATAAGACTTTTAAAACGTAACTTCCATTTTTAAAAAAATGTCTAATTGTAATAATTCTGAAAAGGTTTAATTATAAATTAAAAAGTTGAGACTTAAAAATTATTTAAAATAAAACATGACTTAATATTATTTAATAAATTTATTCTTTCATAGCACAGATGGCTTTTATTACTTTTCTTAATTTAAAATTATTATTAATATATTCTCTATTTAATAAAGTTATGAACAGATTAATCGATATTATTTTATCAAGTAATATTATTACAAATAATAAATACAAAAAGTTTAACTTAAAACTTTGTATTTGTGATGAAAAGCATAAATTTTATGGTGTACAGAATGAAACAGAAATATGTTGCTCTAATTGCAGCAATACATTTGATGTTCAAATTTTTGCAACAATAACTCCTCCATATGTTTCGTGCTATACAGCTGAACTATTTTATAATATTAAAAGATTAACACATGAAAATTATCCAAATAAATTTATTACCCCTCCAAATTTAAAAAATTTTTTTTGCAAAATTAAAATAAACTCACCAATAATTAATTATTGCGAATTTTTTATTACTTTAAATGACTTCGAAAATACGATACGTTTTTTAGGTATGTTAGTTAGTTTATTTTATGTAATAGAAGACAATAATTGGAACAAAGTTTTTGATTGTGAAAACGAATTTAATAAAAACTTTTTATATGAGTATAATTCCCAGTTCATAAATAATTTTCAATCTAGTTTGGTTTTGTTTCAAAATAAAGTATTAGATCTTAATATTTTTGATTTTGTATCAACATTTTCTAAATTAATAAATGACATACAATTCAAATTGTTCGATAGAACTAATCCAATTGATATAATAAAAAATAATATAATTCCTAAACTGAAACTTCGATTTCCGTATTTAAATTTTAAAACAAAAATATTAATATCAGAAGAAGATTATTTAAATAAATTAAAACTGGTTGATAAGTTAGTTGAATGTTTATCTTTAATTAATAAAAATTACAACATTAACGATTTAGAATTGGATAAAATATTACATTATTGTTGGATTTATATTTTTTTACAAAGAATAGAACCTCCCAAAGAAAATCTCAATCAAGGTTTATGTGAAAACACAATTTCTATAAATGAAAATTTATATGAGTTCTTGAATAATGAAGATAGTTCAGAATGTGGTTTAACCAATATAATAGATGTAATTGGAAGTTTATTAAATCGTATCTCAAAAATAGAGATTTATGAACCTTCAATTTGGAATACAACTTATTTTAAATACGCTATAAATATAAGAAATAATTTATCAAAGAAACATAATAATTTTCGATATTTACAAGTAAAATTATTAGAAAATGAATTTTTATCTAGTAATGATATTACAATATACAAAGAATTTAAAACTCTTTTTAGATCATGTTTTAATTCCTTTTTTCAAAAAAAACATTCTATCGAAGAATGTCAGATACTCATTGATTTTTATTTCCCTTATGTTTTATTTTACAAAAAAGTAACTGATATCAAAGAATTTAAAAATAATTCACATTCATATTATGCATTTTTATTTACACTTAATTATACTAAACTTCAAAAATACATTGATTTAGATAAAAAGCAGTTAAGTATTTTTAGTTTTTCAACAAAAACTGCAACAAAACTATATAGAACTATTAAAAAACTTCTTGGATTTATTTACGAAAATGTGCCAGGACATGTTATTAATTCATTAATTGAATCTAACAAAAAGTTTAATATATATGAAGTTAATGCATTTACTTTTAAAACTTTGAAATTTTACCTTGATAATGATGATCTAAAGTCAATAATTAATGATTTATCAACTTTTATAAATAAAGATTAGAATTTGAATAAATGAACTGACTTAATTAATTAAACAAGTAATTTAAAGTTTATAATCACTTTTTTGGTATAAAAATATTTTTTTCAATATTATTGTTTATTAAATAAAACTCATTTTCTCCTTTTGTAATTTTACTTTTCAAAACAGCAATAACTGTGAATAATTTTTAAAATATTATAACTTTGTTATTTAGTTTTGAAATTAGAAAATCATCTAATATTTGATAATTATATTTTATAGCTATGAATTGTATAAATTTTAATATACTAATCGATTTTTTTTGCTATTTAATACATTTATTACACTTAATTAGCTCATTATTACTTTAACTATATCGATTTTAGTCTATTAATAGTCTATATATTTAATCTGCTAAAAAGAATTTTTGTAAAGATATTCTGACCAAAAGGTAATAGTTAGGGGTATAGTGTTAGCAGAATAGTTATAGATCTTGATCCGATGTAGGCGGGAGAAATAGTGAAAATTTTTTAATCCTTATTTTAGGGGTGATTTGGGGGTTTTAAAAACTGGTAAAGTTCCTATTAATATATTGTTGAAAAGTTGTATGCATTTTAAGTACATTTTGGTTACACACATATATATGTTAACGTTAACCAATGTTTAGACCAAAGGTCACATCAAGTATGTGTCGTTAATAAAGAGTGGTTTATAGGAAAAAGGGTTTAATATCATTGATACCTTTAATAAATATATTAATTAACTGCAAAAAATTATAATTGCTTTTAAATGCAGCAGTTATGCTGCAATAGCCGCTTGTTTAATAAAAACATATTATATAAAATTTATTTTGAAAACCCTTAATAAATCTAAACAAAAAACGGTCTAATCCAAAATTTCATCTATACTAAAAGTTAGCTAAATAAGAATAATTTTTGATGTTTATTGTTTCTTCAATATTTTCATTTTTATAGAAAGGTATCTATACATTGGATAAAATATTATACTACTTAACATTTGAGATTTTCTTTTTTTTTGATATAAAGTTTTCACTGTTAATTTCTCTTTTATTTCCATCAGATATATTAGAATACGTTGATTCTTTTTCAAATATCGTTTTATCATGTTGATTAAATATGTTTTTTGATTGTAAAAATTCATTGTCATTTTTATTTTCAAAATAGTTTTGAACATTATGAATAGAAAAATTAGATTCTGTTATATAAGAACATATATGTTTAAAATAATCAAGAAATGGTTGAATTTGACTATAGACTATATCATACATTGGATTTTTTAAGTTTAATTCAAAACTTTCATTTGATGAAATTCGATTAAATTTTCTTAACAAGGTTTTTAAAAAAATATCATCTTTATTTGTTTCAAAGTGTTCAAATGATTTTTTAATGCAATTATTAAGAAAGTCTCCTACCCTTTTTTCATTTAATTCCAAATTATAATAAGTTTTTAAAAATATTTTAATATAACCATGTCCAAAATTTATTAACATAGATGAGAACAATGAAAAGGTTTGATACATAATACCAACTACGTTTGTATCCATATTACATCCCACAATTGTTTGAACAATGTGAAATAAATACATGGAGTTATCTTTTAATGAAGGACAATTAGAGAATATTTTATCAACTATATTACGGTATGAAGAATTTTTCATTTTATCACAAATAAGTTCTAAAAAAACATTTTTTTTAAGATTTAAATCAAAAATATCTTTATCTGAAAAAGAATAGAAAGTTTTAGCAATTTCATCGTTTATTTTCTTGTGGTCATTAACACTCATATCTGTCTTAAACAAAGATTCTGGTTTTTTTAATTCTATCAAGTTTTTAGTAACTAAATCTTCATTTGTTAATTCTATACTACTATTTTTCGCTTCAAAGTTGCTATTTAGACTTGTGTCTAGCAATTTAATGTCATTAGATAGGTTTATTTTCGAGTTATCACTTGTTTTTAAAGTTTCATTTAATTTATAATCATTATAGGCTGGCTCTAATCCAGATTTAATATGACTTGCATTTTCATTGTTATTTGTATTAATTTCAGAAATTTCATTAATGGGGAAGTTTTTTTCTATTAAATTAAGATTGTTTTGGTTTATTTCATCAATATCAAAGTCAAAATCAATATCGTCAAAATTTGAAGACATTCTTCTTTATTTATTCATAGTAATTATATCAAATATATATAATCCTATACGGTTAAAATTATAATTGATAATTATTTTTTTTGAATATATACGGATGCAAATATTTTATACAAAAAAAAAGGATTTTAAAAAAGAAAAACCCAAAAATGATTAAAACTCAAAAAGTAAAAGCAAATGATAATAAAAAAATAATTAGGGAAGGAAAAATTGATAAAATTAAAAAATATAAGAAGAAAACTGAAAAAAAAATTTTATTAATATGTGAACAACCAAGTGCAAATATATTAAAAAAACATTGTACTTGTGAGAAAAAAGATAAAACTGCTATAAAATTAACTGAAAAATCTGATAAAAATTCTGTAAAAACGAAAAATCGGATTTCTAAATTAGTAACTAAAAAGAGAAAAGAGAAATTGACTAAAAATTAAGTATGAAAAATTTAAAAAATTAAAATTCAATAAAAATTCAATAAATTTAAAAATAAAGTATGAAAAATGAAAATTGTATTAAATCAACAATATTTATTTGTTGTGTGTCAATATTGATATTTATAATAACATTTCTATTTTGTAGAATAAATAAAAGCATAATTTATGTTTTATGTTTATTGTTGTTGTGGTTTATTATCCTATTTAAGTTTTTACCTGTTTATCATTTATCAATATTTAAAAAATTATCAAATTTAATTACTTGATTTTATAAAATAATGATTAAAGCCTATTTTTGCAGAATTATATAAATGTTTTTTTTTAATTTTTTTAAATAAATCTTTCGGTAATAATACTAAATATTTATTTATTCCAATCATCCAAAACAATTCGTTATTAACGCATGTTTTAAACCAAATAGAAAAGTAAAAGTTTGAAGTCTTAAAAAGTTTGGCAAAATAAAAATCATTACAGAATTTTTTTAATAGAAGACTTAACATTGGCTTAGTCACGATACCAGCATATGTGCCAAAAAAGTAGTTTTTATTTAATAAAACATAGTTATAACAATGTTCTGTAGATAAGAAATCATAATAATTATAAAATAATGTTTTATTTAATAAAATTTCTATGAATATTTCAAATTTAATTTCATCAATTTTAACGTATTTACAAAAATATTTATTCATTTTTAAAAGTTTTATTATTAAATTTAACTTAATTTATAATTTTTAAAAGTAAATTTTTAAATAATTAAACTTTGTTTATCTAATTACTTTAGGATTTAAAAAACTGGTTTCACAAACAAAATGATTTTAGACTTTAATAATAATATCTTTATCTACAAATCAAAAAATATTTAATATAAATTGTTAAAAATATTTTGTATTTATAATTATTTTACATTTAATTTACAAAATTATAAACCTTTTTAGTTAAAATTTATTAAAGTAGATTTTATTTTTCTTGAATTATTTAGTTATTTGCAAAATAATATTTGTACAATTTACAATAATTCAGATAATTTTAATTTAACAACTTATAAACAAATTTGTTCAGATATCTGAGAGCTACATTTATTTTGACGATACAAGATGTCTTCATCTGCCATGCCCAAATATCTATATGTAGTTTTAATTGAGGAATGTCCTAGCAGTTTCTGAATAAAACTTATATCATAATTTGTTGCTTTTAAATACATGTTCGCGAAAGCTCGCCTTATTGAATGAAAACTTCTGTTATTTTTATCAATATCTAAATTTATTAAAAGTTTATAAAATCTGATTCGGAACATTTTAATAACACTATATGAAAAACTTGTTGATTTACAAAATATAAAATATCTATCGGGTAAGTGTTCATACATTTTTACAATTAATTCAAAATATGAACAAAATGCTTCTGGTAAATAAACACTTCTTAAAAAATTCCCCTTTACTAGTATATCTGTTTTTTTATTTTCAATAAGTTCTTTAAAATTTTTAATAGTAAAACGTAAAACTTCACTAACTCTAAGCCCTGTATGAATCATTGTAATCAAAAACTTAGCCAATAAATCAATTTCAAGGTTTTCAATGGACCAAATACTTATTTTTTTAAACTCTTTTTCTGAAAAATGTCTATTTATTTTTTTATAATTTTGTTTATCTGCGTAATATTTTGGTAAGTTGGATGACTTAGTATCAAGTGCTTTAGCCAAAAGAAATTTCAAACTATTAATATATGACTGACTTCTAAAATTTTGATTCATTGAATAAATATATTTAGAGGCACTTAAAATGGAATTAAAATCTATTTTATTATTTTTGCAATACTTAATATAAACATCTATGTATTCCTTATAGGTTTTTTTAGTTTTATAACTTAAATCAATTATTTTATTACTTTTATAAATCTTATCAAATATATTCATTTCTTTATTGAAAATATAATTATAAAACTATACGGAAAATAGAAATTTAATAATTATTTAAAATAAATAATAATTGAGTTTTTAACATTAAATATATTTTAATAAAAATATATTTGAATTTTAAATATTAAATATATTTTAATAAAATGAAGAAAATTTTAAACTGTTCAATAATTTAAAATTTTCTTATATTTTTTATAATTGTCATTCAAAATATTTAAATTATAAAATATTATTTAATTAATATTATTTAATTTATAATATCTTCATCGTATTCAATTTTTTCAAATATTTTAAATGAAGGTTTAACTTTATTATATTTAACGTAAAAAAGTTTATTTTCTACATTTGACATGTCTGAAGCTATTTGTTTTAATTTTTTTAAATATTCTTGATTGTTTTTTGTTAAATCTACTCCATAATTAAATTTTCCAAAATATTCATTCAGTTCTCCGTTTCTCATAAACAATATACGAAATCTTTTCATTTGGGCTTCAGTTTTGAAAAGAAACTTAACTGGTGCATTTTCTTGAGATCCCAAACAAATAACACTGAAAGGTTTATCTTTAATATAGAAAATCCTAAAAAACTCTTCTAAATATTCAATATCAATTTTTTTATCTACGTTTTTCAAACCGTATATAATAATATTTTTTTTTCTGAAGTTGTAATCTTTTTCCGCATTTCGAATTTGTTGAATTTTTACAATTTCATTATCTTTCAGGCACTTACTACATAAGTCTTTGTTATCATTTAAAATTTCAAACTTACAAAAACTACAATTCAAACACATTTTATAATTTTATTTTAATCAAAATACTTGTTTATATACTATTTAATCTTATTTAAGAAATATAATTAATAAATATTAATTTATTTTTATAAAACGAATATAAATTTAAAATTAAAAAAAATTAATAAATTGAAGGAAATTAATAAATATAAATTTTATTAAATGCGTTATTTAAAAATTAAAAATAAAAGTAATTTTTAAAAATAATAATAATTTTAAGATCTAATCTAAAACTTTTAAATATTTTTCTTGTTGTTTATACGTCTTTTTAAAATTAAATTGATATTAACAGTTAAAAATAATAAAAAAATTAAAATAAGGTACAAAAAATTAAATGATATATTTAAATGATTACTTATAATAATTTCTTTAAAACAATGATTTGATAAATTTAATTTCTTATTAAAAATTAGAACTTCTGTTGATTCAGTTTTATTTATCGCTATTTTAATTTCTGTTTCGAAATATTTCTGTTCACCTATAATTATTGTAGCTAAATCATTTATATATGTGTTAGAACCAAAAATTATTTTTTTTAAACTGTTATCATAGTCAACTTGCATGAACTTTTTTGATGTATTACATTTATATAAAAAAAATTTTTCAGTTTGTATTATGCAATCTTGTAAATTTTCATTTGATTTAATGTTCATATTAAATATATGAAAATTTGATTGATTAAAAAAATAATTAATTTTTAAGTAATCATTATGTTCAACATAAAATGTTCTTTGTTTAGTCCAAGATTCAATTTTAATAGGTTCATTTGTAATTAATAACTCAAAATTTTCAATTTTTATATTCATATTTTTATTTAAATTTAAACCTAATATTAAATTTTTATCTTTTTCTATTAATACTGATACATTTTCAATTAAAAATTCTAAATTAAAAAGTTTATAAGAAAAAAATTCCAAATCATCTCCGCAAATTATAGTGTTAGAATAATAATCTTTATAAATATTATTTTTGTAAGTTAAATTAATTGGAATTTCATTTTGATCATCTTTTGACTTAATTAATAAAAGCAATGTTAAGAATTGTATTTTATCTTTAATAAAATCAAGATTTTGACAAATAAAAGTTAATTCATTGTTTTCATATTTTTTATTATTAAATGATTTATAACTAAATTTTGAAGAAAATATATAATTATCTACGAATTTTAACAAGTTTTCAGTTTTATTATTATCATTTACAAGAATTCCCATATTTAAATCTTCAATGAATAATTTATTTTTATTGTACTCACATTTATCTTTAACGATATAAGAAATGATATTTGTTTGAAGTTTTTTTTTATTTATTGGACTTACAAGTAAAATTAAACATTCAACGGGATTTTTCAATAAAAAATATGTTTTTCTATATACATTTTCTAAAGATAGTGTACAAACAGCTAATCCCAAATTCTGATCGCATATACCTCCACATGAATATATATACGTTTCAACATTCTCGCAAAATGATTCCCCAGTATTTAAATTGTTCTTATAGTTATTTGATAAATAATGATTAAGCTGCGGAAAATTAGAATAGTTTTTATGTATGTTATAAAAATAAATTGTTCCAAAATTGGTTATTTTTTCTTTATTATTTTTATCACAAACCACTTTTGCTTGATTTTCAAAACACTGCAATCCAATGACGACAATATATTGTTTAGGTTTTGTAAACCATAATAATCGACACATATCAGTGTAGTAAAAACAAGGAGGATATTTAATTTCAACTTCATTAATATTGTAATTATAAACTTTATATATGTTTGATTCCAATTCAGTATATTTCATATTTGAAAATCCAAATGATACTAAATAAATGTTTTTATCAATTATAAAATCATAATATTTAAGTGATTTTGGCATATTATCTATCTTACAAATAATATCTATTAATTTTAAAAGTATCAATAAATATGTATCATTTACAGCAATTTCGTTATTTTTTGTCAAATAAGTTATTTCGTTGATTATTATATAATTTTCGTTTATAAGATTTTCAATTGCTTTTATTTTCTGTAAGTTTGTTGAAAAATCTAAGCATTTCAAAATTAGATTCTCATTCATTTTCTTTATTATTGTTATAAAATTTTTTTCTATTAAATTAAAAATTATAATATTTTAGAAATCTTAAAAATAGAGTATAATAAGAATCATTTTTAAATGAATTTGTCTCTAATCTATAAAATAATGGTTTTATATTACTTTTAATAAATAATTGTTTAACATAATAATAACTTTTCTTATAAGAAATTTTGTTTAAATTACTTAATTTAATTACAATTGAAAAATTATCTTCAAAAACATCTTTAGTAAAATAAAAAAAACTTTTATATTCATTATTTTTTAGTATACAAATGTATTTAAATTTAATAGGTAAGAATTCAATTAAAAAAATTTTATTTTTGTAGTTATAAACTTTTGATATTAACGACATTTCATTGTAATTTATAAATGAAAATCTGTTTGAATAAACGCATGGGTTATAAATGCATAGAAATAAAAACAATGTTATAAAAAATGAAGATAGAAAATATTTAAAAATTAAAAGCATTTAACTTTTTAATAGACTTTTTTAAATAATAATTTGGAGATATTATTTTAATTTACAATTAAATTAATATAATAATACAAATATTCATTAAAATATATATTATATAAATATATATTGTTAAAATAATTTATATTAGAATTTATTAAACTTTTCTAAAACTTACTATAGCAATAAATTGCAAAATAATTGAAATTAATAATTTATTAGTCAGTATTTGAAAATATTTCAAAATATAAAAATCGTAAAAATCATAAATAAGTATTTAAATATACATTTAATATTTTAAATAAAGGTTTAAAAATTATAAATAACTATATTTTAATTTTGAAATAATTTTACTTTTTTACATATTTACTGTGTGTATTTATTAAAAGAAATAAAGTTTAAAATAATTTTTTAAACATATAATTTTGTTTACTTTGATCAAAATAAATTCCAAATCTAATTAAATTTTTTTCAGTTGGCTTATAATGTGTCTCTTTTTCAAATAGATCAAAAAATAAATATTTAAATATCGGAGACTCTAGTGTTTTAATAAAAGAAATTAAAGGTAAAGAAAATACTTGAGATTCAAATTTATTCATATAAATATATTCTTTATTAATAAAAATAAATTATCTGATAATAAAAAGGTTTTTAATATAAAATTATTAAAGTTATTATTTTTTATTAAATTTAATTATAAAATATACCAATTTATTTGCAAAAATTTTTTTAATTAATAGTTATATACATTATATTATGCTATTTAAATTTTATAACATTATTTTGATTTTATTTTAATAAATTTTAATTATATTGTTAATAAATGAAATACCAAATAGAAATCTATAAAAAATCACTTGAAAATCTTTACAAGCACTCCAAAAAAAATATAAAATTTAATTTTATAATTAAATGCCACCTTTTAATGTTGGAGCTGTCAAAAAACAACTTTCAAATAACAGAAACCAAAAAGATTATACTATTGGATACAGTTAAATTTTACTCGAATAATGTAAAGAAACAAGTTAAAAATGATATTATTCAACGTTTGAACCAAAGTAGTTATAAAGAATCTATTCTTGTTATGAAATCAGAAAAGATTTTAATATTGTATTTTACATTTATTAGCAGTGAATTTGATAAGTCAATTTTTAAAAATATATCAAAAAATTTTTTAATTACAAAAATTTTAACTTTTTTAAATAAATTCATTAATGAAAATACAAATATGTACAACAAAAAAGTTTTACAATTTTATAACAAAAATAACATTTCATTATTTCATCAAATTTTGGACACAAACAAGCATTTTAATCTTCAATTTATTCGCAAAAAGTTTAACAAATAATCAAATCTATAAAATTTAAATATATTTATCTTAATTACAATTTATTAGAAAACATAAAATTTATATATAATTCAGTCTTAAATTTTTTATAAATACTTATTTGAAAGTTTGTTAAAAAAACCTATATTTATCAAACAATTGGTCTTTTCCAATATCGAGCCCATCCAATAATAAGCCCATGTGATTTTTTTTTGGAATGTGGACTTATTTTAGAAGAAATAATTCACGTAAATAAATAAAATTTTAAATATGGGCTAGTATTTTTGCAGATTTAACATATTTTGTTTTTTTTATGTTTGTTTTATAATAAATTTAATTAGTTTTGACATTAATATGACAGTCTAAAGTTTCGTTCAGATCATTTAATAAAATTTATAAATAAATTTTTCAAATATAAGCCCAGTGCTTATTTTTGGTTCATTATTTGCTAGACAAAATTTCGTATTTTCTGAATTGAAGCCCTGGGCTTGAGTTTTACAAAAACTCCGGTATAATAAATTTTTTTAAATCTTTGAAAATAAAAAAAACAATTAATGTGAGTTAAATTGAAAAAACTTTATGTAAAATAAGCTAATAAATTTAAATTTTTATATTTTTAAATAATTTAGTTATAGTATATTTCAGAATAATATTTTATATAAATAATTCTTTTTTTAGAAAAATTTTGTTTTCAATTTAGTATAAAATATAATTATTAAACTCTTTGTTTGTGTAATGATGTATAGCAAATTATTGTATAAAAACTTACAAATAAACAAAAAATTCTTATAGCAAGAATCGGCTTATTTTGTAAGATAAATAATGTCAAAAAAAAGCAAAAACAAAATAAATAAGAAAATTTTAAACTTTTCGATGTTTTAAATTCTTTGTTTTCTTCTAAGTTGATTTCTATATCAATTTCATTTAAATTTAAATTTTTATCATTATTAATCTTTAAGGCAAAATCCAAATCTATACTTTCGGTGGAAATTTCTTTGATAATTTTTTGTCCTAAACTATTTTTATCTAAACTTTCTAAGTATTCAAATTGGGCAATGATTGATACATAAATATAAAAGCTATTATATAATTTTGTTTGTTCTTGGTTTAAATCTGAAATCATTAAGTTAAACAATTGCTCAATTGTAAACTCAAAATCAGTTTTTTCATGAATAGAATATCCAGCATGTATTTTAAATTGATCGTTCAATGAATTTGTTATTAGGATTAATTGTTCATTTGTAAGTTGTGTTTTGAAATCATAAGGATCCCAAAACATATCAACTAACATACCAACAATAGAAGCTACAAATATTCCCCAACCAATAACAGTAAGTGCACTAGATGATAAAATTAAAATTTTTGTTGCCAATGATGTAGCAAAATTAGTTAGTGTGATAATAGTTAACTTTGTTGTCGATATTGCAATACAATATTTAAGAATATTTGTAGGTATTTTTAAGCTTAACTTTTTTATAAATGTCAATGAATTTGTTTTTAAGAGATATATTAGTTTATTTTTTATTAATGAATTTAATTTTTTTATAGAAACATCAATAGATTTATCAAGAAAATATGAAGAAAGTATATTTAAAGCGATGTTATTATCAATTATTTTAAATATATCGGATATAAATAAATCAATGTTTTTTCTATCGTTTGTAAACACATGCCTTTTTCTAATAGACTTAATATTTTCATTGGCGAAATTTAAAATGTTAATATTTCCTATAGATTCAAACTCTAAACTTAAAGATTTATAGCAATTTATGTTAACATCATTAATCCATACATCGTCAAATTCAAAGTCAATTTTTTCTGAATATTCTTTTGATTCTAAGGATTTATTAAATAGTTTTGTTGGAAACGAAGTTAAGGTTCTAGAAAATATCATATTTGAAATGTTATTTGGTAAAGATGTAAAACATACTTTATGATTATCATCAAAATTTTCATTGTAAAATTTACAATACATTTTGTTTATAGACATTATATTTTTTTCTCCGTCAAAGTCAAAACCTGGAATTTTTTTTGAGACTTCTAATTTATCATTATTAAAAAGTGTTCTTCCGACAGGATCAGTTGCAAATTTTTTTAAGAATATATTTTGAAAACGACATTTTCCATCTCTATAAAATAGGTCAAACCCTTTGTTTTTAAGGTGAAAATTATTTTTAAATAGCAAACGACAGGCTGGTTGACACGATGTTATTATTGAATTTCCAGATAGCCAAGCTGTCTGTTTATTAGATTCAGTACAAACTCTGTTTTTATTCAAATATTTATAACAAGATAACTTTTCACAGCTTTTTTTGTTAAAATCAACAGAAAATTTTAGTTTATTTCCCTTTTTTGTTAAAATTTTATTAAGATTTTCAGAAACATAGAAATATTGGGACAATTTAACAAATTCCTCTTTGACTGTTAAATGTGAAAAGATTTCTGGTCTTATTTCATTTAAAAACATAAAACTTGCTTTATGTAAATACAAATGAGAATATTCAATTGAGTTTCTTATATCTATTTCAGTAAATTGATCATACATTCCTTTTTTTATTAAATTAAAATATAAATAAAAACAAAATCTTTTTTTTTATGAAAAGTTATATCAAAATATCAAAATTTAGTAATAGAAAATGTTGGAATATTTTTTAAATTTAGAATTGTAATCTGTTTTGCAATTGGTTTTATGTAAATATTTTCAAAAACTATAGCTTTATCTCTTTCTAAAACAAAAAAAAATTTTAATTAAAAAATTATAATAAGATTAAATTTTATTGTTTTAAGCTAGTTTTTATGAAAATTTTATTATAAAATAAATAATTTAGATTTATAATCAAAATGGTAATTCAGTTTGACTCTGATTATAACAACTTATTAGTGGAATTAAAATTATTTGCCATAAACGGGGACTGCTATAATAATAAAGAAAAGAATGCTTAAATTTAAATAACATTTAAAAATTTAATTAAATCTAATCATTTATTAACACGAGTATTTTATTTCAAATTTTACAATATTTTAATTTGAACATGTCTTAAAAATTATTAAAAGTAAACTTTTTAAAATTAAGACTATGCCTTAGCTTAAGCTTCGGACTTGAACACGGGATAGATTCCTAATTCGGAATTTAGAAAACTGACTTTCTTTAAGGATATAAAATCCAGTTTTGTACTCGAGAAATTAAGGATTTTAACCGAGGATCAAGCTTAATCAGAATTAAGATTTTTTAAAATTAAATAACACTCTGATTCAATTAAATAAGATTCCAAAATTTCTTTATTAAGTATTAAATGTTAATAACATAGAAATTTTATTTCTATTGATCGTGATATATACCAATTCTAATAAATAACTTATAAGATGACTTGAAAATTTTAAAAGTTTAATATAAATTAATGTTATATTTTATAGTTTGTGCTTTAAAAATATAATTAAATGTTACAAAAACTATGATAGATTTAACAGTTTAACAAATTAATAATATAAAATTATCTAAAAATTTGCTGTAAACGAACAAATAGTTGTGCGATTTGTTTAACAAAGTTTTTTTCCCATAATCAACGTTTATTTTGATCATAGTTGCAATAATATAAATGGGGTTAGCATAAATGGGTTCATTCTGTAATCTTATCATTTTAACTTAAATCAATTGCTGATTTGGTATTAATTTTGAGATCTACATTTAAACATAAAGCATCTTCTTTAGCCATTATCATACTTTTTGTTGTTAAAAAATTTTTATATATAATAGAATCGCAATTTTTAAATAAAACTTCGCTTGTACAGTGTGCAATATTATTTGGAACAAAGCAATTATTTATTTCCATGTATCCGCATTTAATTCCACCAGAATTTTGAGTTCCTTTAGCTGCATGCCCTGTTACAGCATCTTTAACAACATTATTTGCTATATAACAATGATCCTCACTTAAATAATTTAATAAAAAATAACTTAAATAACCACATGTTCCATTTCCAATTTTTCTGATTCCCATACTGTTAATAATTTGAACTTTTGTATTCAAGGTCTCAAGTTCCATTTGCTTTAATAACCCAGCTGTTTGACGTTTAATAATACTTATTGGATGTATTATGGCGTCTGGAACAAAGGTAGAAGAATTATTTTTACATTTAGGCAAATTACTTTGATCAATAAAACACATTACACTTTTTTGCCCGTTTGTATCAATGCATTTATCACCATCGCATAAGAAATTACCACATTCTAATGTAATTAGCAAATACGAAGTCGTTTCCGTAAGATTAATAAATTCGTAATGAATGCAGTTCCAACTTCCTCTTTTGTTGTAATCAATATGAAAAATAGTTCTAAAAATATTTTTATCTATTTTAATTATCTCCCTAGTTGAAATGCAATTTAAGTTAAAAGGGAAAACTTGAATGTCTGATCCTAGAGATTCATATATACATCCTATTCTGATTGGTTTTGTTCCAATCACTCCTTTTGTCTCCCGGAACATTAACATTGATTTGTTGTTATGATAAATTAATAATCTAATAGTATGGCATTTTATAATCAAAAAATTAATGTAATCTTTATTAACAACTAAAGAATCTTCTTCATTTAATCCTTTGTACCAATCAATTAATACTAAAGGTTTTAAACAATAAACTTGAAAAATTTCAGAAAATTTGTTTTTAGGTTGAAATAATGGAAAAAATTTTTCTTCATCTAGTTTACAGTACACCCCTTGTTGCGTTCTAAAATAAAATGAAAAATTTTTATCATACGCTAAAACCGCGTTTTTCAATGATTTAATAAATAATGAATTCCTTTGTATTGGATTGTGTTGGAAATATTTTGTAAATAGTGTGAACCAACTTGTGAAAAAGTTTAAACCTAAATAGTTGTCAATATTTTCTTCGGATAAAAAACCATTTTGTTTTGTAAATTCAATATTTATCCAATAATTAAAATCCATTGGGGATAAATAAAATATTCCTAATTTGGATTTCAATTTTTTAAATGGAATACTACTTATATACCTCATATGGATTATATTGTTTTTAGTATCTTCATATAATTCAATGTATTTGAATTTAAGTTTAAATATAATTAACATTTTTTTAATTTTATTAAAAGATTTTTTAGATACAAATTTTGGCATATAATTTACTATAATAAGATACCTATTTTGGCTTGTACTTAAAAGATAAGGTTTTAATTCTTCGAAAAAAATTTTAGTTTCATTTTGAGAAACTACAGAAACAAAAACATTTTTTACAAAACATATTGTTCTGCCAATGTTTTTATTTTCAGAAACAAATTCAGAACAAATGATTCCTTTATAACTTTCATGGTATGAAAATGCAATATTGCTTTTAACTCTTTCCGGTAAATTTTTAATAATTAGATTTGAAAAAAAAGGAATCAGTTGTGGTGCATTTTCAGGTGGATCTCTATAAATTGTGGAATTTTTATCACTAAATATTTTTTTATTTTGACCAACATATTTTTCACCTGTGTAACAGTTTTGTATCTCAATTGAATTTAATCTTTTTTCTTTCTCTGAATTTATAGATTCACCATAAAATAATGTTGTTCTTGATAACAAATGTAACAAACCTGTACCAGTTGTAATATTATGATTTACATAATTTTCACATGATAATCTTTTTTTGTAGTTTTTTTCATTGGGAGTATTTAACCAATTAATAAAAATATGAATATAATCTTTGTAGAAACATTTTATAAATAAATCACAAGGTGATATTATTAACTTATTACCTAAATGATCAATGTCAAAATTTCTTGATGTTATCTTCATTATTCTGTTTATTGATTTATATAAACAATCTTCTTCATCTAAAAAATGAATATCTTTGTCTAATAGATTTTTAATGAAGTTATTATACTTTTTTGAATTATCTTTTAACTTTAGTAATTTTCCTTTTGTATTACCAACAAAAATATTTTTATTCTTAAGATTTAACATTAATTTTGACCCTTTACCATTCTTATTATATATATATTTAACTATTAGATTCTTTTTTGAATCAGCGTGATAACAAAGATTATTGTTATACATGTTATATGGAATAAATTTTAGAAAACCATTAAAAATAAAACATGTTACCGAAATGTTTTGAATTTCACAAGACTCATTAAATTTATGAGTTTCACTAGTAATAAAAGTCTGATAAGTTATAAATTTATTGTTTTTAATACGAACAAGATAATCAAGTTTAGAACCAATCATAATTGGAAATTGAAAATTGATAATCTCTTTATTCTTTTCAGAGTATAAGCAACAAAAATATGATTTTTTTGGAAGAATTACATTCGTTGATAAACAACTCTTTTTAAAATTAAATGTATTTATAAAACATAAATCATATTGTAATTGAATATTTTCCAGAAAGTCTCTTGTATTTTTATTATAATTTTCTATTGCAGGCATTATAATTTTTAAAACATCTATGTTAGTTAACTTTATTTTGTTCATATTTTAATTTTATTCTTAATATAAAATTAATGTAATATTTTATTTCAACTAATTTTTTTTATTACATTGATTGACAAACGCAATATTTTATATGTAAATTTAATTAAATTTTATATAATAGATTTTAATTAATTTATTTAAAAATTAGTATTATTTAAGATTTTTAAAATACTTTAAATATTGATGTAGCCTTATGTTTATTATAAATACCTATATTAAATTTTAAGCTTATAAAAAATTATGGTAGAATTATTTTGAAATAAAAATTAACTTAAAATTTTTTAAATTATTATTTTTTCTCAATTTTATTAAAAACAAATAAAATTGTAATTAATTAAAAAAATAAATTATAAATATAATTTAATAATAAAAATATAAATTTAATGTAACATTTATTTATTTATCTTAAAAGCAAAAAGTTTTAGATTTATTTAATAAAAAATATAAATAAATAATTATGGGAGTTAAAGATTTTTTCACCCCTTTATTAGCTGAGTTTGATAACGAAAAAATTCATGAAATAAATGATTTTAATAATGTTAGTTTTATTGGAATAGATGCTCAAACATTTGTTTATGAAGCAAATGATTCTAAGAAAGTTTATTTCGATACATTTAAAGATGCTATAAATGAAACAACTAAGCAAGTATTAGTAAAATCATTTCATAATATGCATGTTATATTAAACTATATTCACGAAAAGTTTAGATTACCAAAAAAACTTCTTCTTTTTATTGCTTTAGATGGGCTTTCACCGAGATTAAAAGCTATTGAGCAAAAATATCGAAGAAATTCTAAATATGAGATTCCAAAAACTAATATTAATTATGCCAATGAAGTAACTAAAACTATTTTTGGTGGATTAAGTAAAACTATGGTAGAAACTTCAAATGGAATTCTATCTTATTTAAAAAATAAAAAAAAAATTTTAAAGCTGTTTATTGAAACAAAAACAATCGATTTACTAGATAACATTGATTTTTTTCTATATTTTAACAGTTCTATAATCAATGGAGAAGGAGAACAAAAAGTTTATGAATTTTTGGAAACCATTATAAATAGGGTAAGCACTCCTATTATTTGTAGCAAAGATTCTGACACGATTATCATGGCTTTATCAAGATACAAAAAGTCTTTTAAAAAGTCAAATATTTATATTTATAGAATTGAAAACAAAATTAAACCCCAATGTAATTTAAAAAATATTTACAATATTGAAAACTTAGTAAATGTTATTGAAAATCAAATTTCAGCTCCTATCGATTCATTTCTTATTGCACTTGTTTTAAAAGGAAATGATTTTTTGCCAACATTTATTAATTTAAAAAAGGAAGCCCCAAAGAGAACTAAACTATTTGTTAAGTGTATAAAAAATTATTCCAATTATGAACCATGTATTTTTATTTGGAAAATATTAAGAAAATTCTATAAATTAAAATTATTAAGAATTCAAGTTGAAAAAATTTCAAATATTGATTTTATTAATTTTCCTAAGAAGAAAATTACTAAAGATTATTTTTGTATAGTACAATGGAATCTAAAATATTATGGAAACGAGTATAAAAATCTTTATCCAATGCAAAATCCATTTGAATTATTTTCACTAGATGAAATTAGAAATATAACACTTAAGTCCTTATTGGAATGTACTCAGGATGAAATAAGAGAATGTTGGGAAGAAGCAAAAAATTGCTTAGATATAAAATCTAATATTGAAACTAAAAATGAATATGATGATATAAAAAACTTTGTGTTTCAACAATCTGCTGAGTTAAATAACGAATTTTTGTGTAAATTTTCTAACTATGATAATTTATTAAACAATGTTTATAACATTCATTTAAAATTACTAAAAGAAAAAATATATGGATGATTGTCTTAAAAATTTACAATAAATGTTAAACAATGTTTTCCAGAATTATCTAAACAATTGCATTAATCATAAAATATTTTATATTAAATGTTTTTTAATATTAAAAAAAACTTTTTTAAATTATTATCTTAATAAATCTTTATTTAAAACTCTTAAACAATTACACTAATACAATTATAATATTCAATATTTTAATTTTTAGAATTCTTCACGATCTATATCGTATTCCTCTTCATACTTTGTTTTTTTGAACTTATTATTTGAATTTTCATTTCCATAATTGTTATTCAAATTATAAGAATCATTAATAATTTGATTTCTTATTGAAGAATACTTTTCTTCTTCATAAGAACATGATGAAAATACGTATTTATTAGGAATTAAAATTGACGAGTCAACTTTAATAGATAGTTTCCCTCCATTTCCATAGCTTGTAATGCAAATTATATTACAGTTTACCAAACATAATTCCCCCTCACCTGATAATCTTTCTTTTTTAGAATACCATAAACAGGACTTTAATTTTAACATTTGGTTCTCTTCATTGGTAACTTCTGACATTTTAAAAAAGCATTTATTGTCTTGCTTTTTTAAAATTTCCTTTTTTGTTATTTCAGTTAGCTCGTCAGTAATAAATAATTTTTGACAATGAAAACAATATCCGTCTTTATTTTTATTACATTCAGGAAGCTTTATATTAAGCAATGGAAGAAATTCTAAAGTTGTACTACAATTAGTAAATTTTAAAATTTCATCAAAAATTATTTTTGAAATTCCAGTAACATCTTTGAACTTAACTACCATTTTTCGATTTTCTACATCACTTTTTAAATACTTTTCCGATTCTTTTTTGTAAATTAATTTTCCAATTAAAATAAAAGATAACTTTTCAGAGTTTTTTAAAGGAATTGACATTGAAGGATCAGATTTATTTGAAACAAATACCAGTTTGTTTTGATCAAACTCATTACCCCAACTTTGAACTCTTTGTTTTACTACTTCATTCACCGATTTGATATTTTGGCCAAAAGTTAAGACTGGTTTGTTTGATTCTTCACATGCAATCCATTTGTCTATTTCATTTTTTAAAATTGGGCAATTCACTAATATAAAGTCATATTTATTACTTAAATTAATATTTTCTTCAATTTCAACAATATTTAAATTATAAGACATTTGACATTAATTGAAATGTTTGAAAAATTTTAGTTTTATATCAAAATCCATACATTAAAAATATTAATTATTAAAATTTTTTTTAAAACATTTGATTAATTTATAAAATTAGTTTTTAAAATTTAAATTAATATTATTTTAATTTTTAATATAATTTTTTAAATATTTATTTTCTTGAGAATATTTATTTATAATATCATTTTGTTCATTAATAATAATTTTTAGCTTATTAATATCTGTTAGGTTATCGTTCTTTACTTGATTTAATTTATCATCTTTATAAGAACTTTTTTTAATTGTTTCATTAAAATTTAAAAAGTTTTGTTTAACTTCAAACTTATTTTTATTTTGTTTATCATTCATATTTACAGTTTTATTTTTAAAATTTGAATTATAATAAAGTATCCAATACTTATTTTGTAAATTTTTAAATTTATTTTTAAGAAATTCATGTTCTTTTAAAAGCAAATCAAAACTCATTTAAGGATTACTTTATTTTTACTAAGATTAACAATTTTAAAAACAACGTGAAATCTATATTTATATAGATTTGAAAAACTTTTAGTTTTATCGTAATTAATAACACGGAAAATTATTTTTGTATTTTTTACTGATCTAAAATTGTTAAATACTGAAATTAATAATGAACTTATTATTCCATTTGATCTTTTATTTGGATAAAAATAATTTTTATCAAAATAATTACTTGAACAACACTTAAGTTTTTTAATAAAAAAAAAATTATTGTAACTTTTACTATAGTAATTATAACTAATTTGTTTTAGTCTAAAGACGATAAATTTTTTTAATAAAAAAGATGAGATTATAGTCATTTCACTTAAATAAAATAAATTTATAAATGAAAAATAATAGTTTATTAATTTAACTTTAAAATTAATAATTATATATATATATATAATTTAAAAACTTTAAAAATATAAATGGTTTAATTAAAACTTATTCAACACAAAATCAAAGAAACAAAATAATTATTAAATTTGAGGTAAAATAAATATATTTATTTAATTTAATAAATAATTTACTATATAAGTATAAAGAAAAATTTGGACTCCATAAACATAAATTGTATAACATTTTTATTGATTTAACCATATTTTATCAAATATAACGCAAGTATTAAACTTTTATAATTTTATTTATTAAAAGAATCAAAATAAAAATTTTTTACAATGATAATTTAATAACATATTAACTAAATTAAAGATCTATTTTAAAAACTTATAAAATGAAATAAAAACGGAAAAAAATTTAATATTTTATAATCATTGAGAGTTTTAAACATTTTCACTTAAATTAGTTAACATTTCATTTAATTGAATTGATATTAAAAATTGTTAAATAAAGATGTTATGACTAAAATACATTATATAATATTAGTTGTCAATATGTTTCTTAGTATATTAAATTTATTTATTATTAATAATTTAAATGTATTATTTAAGGTTTTTGTTGAAAACTATCAATTCCCTAAAGAAGAGCCAGAAAATGGAATTAAAAATTTTTTTTAATAATTTATTTTTAATATAGAATAATCACGCATTAAATAAAATTATTAAAATTATTAATAATTTATATAGTTATTTAATATATAAATATTTAGATTATTTTTTGTTCAAGTACGATAATGCTTGAATATTGTTTAATATATTTCAATTTTTTTTGTTGATTCAATCTAATTAAAAACTTATTTAAAATAACAAATTCAGAAAAAATATTTGACGATTGTTGAATTTTAATTATAAAATAAAACAACTTATCAATTTAGTTTCAGAATATAGTTAAACATAACTAGAAAATTTATAATAATTAATTTCAAATATTTACTTTTTAAAAATAATTCTGTAAATTTTAAAATATATTTAATAAACTCAATTATAAATAACTTTATTAATATAATTAATTTTAAGTTGTTTTATTTTATAATTAAATTTCAACAATCGTTAAATATTTTTTCTGAATTTGTTATTTTAAATAATTTTATTATTAGATTAATAATAAATATTTTTCAAGTGATTATAAATTGAATTTATATAAATTTTTTAAATACAAAATTCTAAATTAAATTTTACTTTAATATTTAAATTGAAAAAAAAATTCATTTTTTTAATGAATTTTATTGAAATTATTAAAAGTATTATAACAAAATTTAATTTTAACTAAATTTGTATTATAGGAATTGATATAATATCTTAGATTTAATAAACAAACAAATTGTATTTTAAATAATTCTTAATTATTTTTATATTTAATGTTAATAATACAGCTATATTAATTTATTTTTTAATCTAAAATTTAAATTATATTTATTTAATTAAATTTCGTAAAAAGCATTCTATTTCCTCAATAATTACAAATTTGTTTTTTTCATTATTTAAATCATTATCAATAATAGTTATTAAAATGTGATTTAAAAATATAACGCATTTCTCAAACTTGTTTGAATGAAATTCTAATTTTCTACTTTTAAATAATAATACTGCTTTTGTTTTAACTGATAATTCTTTATAATCAGAGCTGAATTTACTATTTATAAGTTTAATAATAAATTGCAAATCTTTAATAGTTAAACTAAACATATATTCTTCGATATTACTACTATTTGGAAACATAATTTCTCGAATTTTTATAAATTTTTTAAAGATGTACTCTAATTTTTTAAATGCAGATTCTACTTTATTGTTTTCTGGACAGAAGCATGAAAGTAGTTTCTCAATTTCTTCGATTGAACTTAAATTTGTTTCTGTTTTCTCTAAAAAATTCTTATTTCTTTTGAAAAGATTTAAACAAGTTTCAATGATTTCAAAAATATACTCTGTTTTATAACCATTAATTAAAATTAAATGTTCTTTAATAATATTATAAAATTCAAAAGATTCATTTATATTTTGTAATATATTTTTTGAAATTATATTTAGTTGTTCATTTAATATCAACTTTAATGGTGTACTAGATGTTTTAATAAATTTACAATAGCATTCACAAAATAATTTAAAATCTGCCATTTATTGGTATTTCTTTCTTTTTAATAATGTTAGATAAACAATAGAATATAAAATTAATATAAATATTGAAAAAATTAGAAAATAATTTCGAATTTTAAACTTTTTGTTATGTTTATTACAGAAAATTTCACTATTTTGCATAATATTATTATATATTGTCTCAATATACAAAACATCTTTGGTACAATCTATTATTTTGAATCTCATACTGTCAATAAACAAATCATTGTTTTCATAGTGTAAAAAAATATTCTTTAATTGTATGTTTTGCACTGAAATATTTTTAGGAATCTTTTTCAAAATACAAGAAAAATATAGATTCAATAATATATTTTTGTTTGAACCACTAAGCTTTATAACATTAAATGAATAATAACTATATGTAATTTTTGAGAAAGTACTGTTTATTATTATCGATTTCAATAGAATTCTGTTATGATAAACAAACATCTAATCCTTTTTTACAGATATCATAATAATTGACATTTTTTAACTTTATTCTTTAAAATTAAAGTATATAAAATTTTTGAAAAAAATTTATCAAATATTATTACATCATTAATGAAAAATTAATTAAAAAAATTAAATTAAAAACTAGTTTAAGTTAACTATTATAGATTTATATATACTTTTCTCGTTTAATTCATAACTTTTCCAAGATAATGCTTTGTTATTTATTTGTTTACTTTCATTAACAACGTTATGAAAAAACCAAATTAGCTTATCTAGATTTTCTTTTGTACATTTGTCAATACCATTTGAATTTTTAAAACATAAGTTTTTCCAATGATTTTTACAAATATCACATGGTAAATATTTATATAAACTTTTAAATAAAATTTTTTTTAATTTATCTAATTCACAGTTAATAATGTTAACTTTGACAATCTCTGCTGTAAAATGTAAAAATCTCCATATAAAACAACCCCAAAAATTGGGATCGATTATATTAGTCGAAAAAAGTAAAATAATTGGTATACTATCTGGAAATTCATTAATTAAATTAAAGTTATAAAGACTTAAAATAGCACTCTTAATTTCAACTTTTTTCAGAGCTTGAATAAGCTGCCTTTTAAATAAAATATTATGATCGATCCTTTTTTTAAAAAACAAGTAAGCAAAATCGTTTAATATTGAAACTATTTCATTAAAAAATGTTTTTTGTTTACTTATATATTTTTGGGATTTGTTATCATTAATCTTTATCCGATATATAACTTTTTTACTATAATTCTGATAAAAATAGAACATAAAAATCATAAAATTAGAATATAGGTTTACTAAAAAAACTTGACATGATTCTTTATTTTTTAAAACATAATCAAGTTTTCCAAATGTTTTTTGTATTAAATAGTTATTGTATTTTAAGTTGACCGATGAATTATAAGGATATTTCATTAAATTAGATTGCCAAACTTTTTTATATATATAACCTGGATAATATTTTCCTAGTAATACTATGTTCCAGATTTTTCGGAATTTTTTTTGGTCAGATTCTATAAAATCTTCTAGTAAATTTATATTCTGGTAAATTTCAAGAAGTTGTTTATTAATTTTCCTTTTTGTTATATTATTAATTAGATTTAACATGACACATAAAGACATCTTTATTTATATTTGTTTTTAAAAAATAATAAATACATAAAGATACAGTATTCTTTAATTAGGTAAATCTTTTATATATTTATTATATTTATGTATTAAATAGCATTATTATTATTATATAAAGAATATTGAATTTATATATTTATTTATTTAGTAGAACCCTAATTATAATAAGCTAAAATATCAAAATTTTTTCCAAGTAATTCAAAAAATCCATAAATTAAATCGTCTTTAGAAGAATAAATATTTAAATAAATTTTAGAAAAATTCTATACAGTCAATTAATTATATAGTTATTTATAAAAATAAATTTATTTTAAAGTATAAATTTATTAAATACATATATTAACTCTATAACAAATTTTATAAAAGAAAATAAATAAATAAAGATAATTATATTATTTAATCTGTAATTTTTATAATATTTTATTAAAAAACTCATAATCAATAAATAGTTAGAGTAAAAAATTATAATATTTATTAAAGGCCAGAGAATCCACGACCACTATTTGAATAATTTTTTATACTTTCTTCGTTAAAATAATACCCATATATAATAGATGTTAACATAAAGAATATTATTATTAATTGAGATATTTGCAAGTAATATGATAATAATCCGATATTAGTTGTAGACTTATCGATATAAAATGCATAATAAACTGTGATTGTTGCTAAAATTAAAGTTAATAGTAAAAGTATCAAAATTATTTTCGAACTCATACTTTATTTATCTTTATTTAATATATTTATAGAATATAGACACTAAAGGATTTATTATTAATAGAATTATTATATTAATTTTTGTATTTTATTTATTTTTTTTAATTATACACATAAATCTGTTAAAATATTTAATAATTAAATATTTTAATTTTAATTTAATTATTTCATAAACAATATTTTTTATTACAAATTTTAAAAAAATATTTTTTTATTTTTAAAATTATATAATAAATTTGTTCCTAGAAATAAAAAACTAAATTTAAATTTTTTAAAATAGATTTAAGATTTTTTTTAAGATTTTATAATTGCCTCAAATAATTTTATATTTTATTATATATTTTATGGGAATTACCATCATTTAGTTTAAAATTATAAATGATTTTTTAAAAACATTTAAAAATTCTCTCTCATAAATTTCTTTATATTTTATTCATCCTCATCATCCTCAAAATCTTCCAAGTCATTTTCTGATTCATTTTCAGAAACATTTTTTTTGCCTATTTCATCATTTTTAACAGTTTTTAATTTTTTTCCTGTTTGTAGTTCTTCCTCTTCTCGTTTTCTTTTGTTTTTATATTTTTTACTTATAGCTTGACTCAAATAATTTAGTGTACTCTTTTTAGATTCCAATAAATTAAAACTAGCAATAAAGAACTGAATAAGCCTATCCTCTAATTGCTTGAAATTATCAACAGGCTTTATATCATTTTCCAATTCTTGTTTCATAAATTCCAAATGTTTTTCTAAATTAAAAATACCAATTTGATTACTTGCTTCTTCATTTAGTATAAGAGCTTTCGTTATACTATGTGAAATTATTCGTACTGTCATAGGAGCATTTATAATTTGATTTGGAAATACAAAATTATCTATTATATCATACATATTTCTTACTATATTATTGAATTCTGTAAAATCACATAAAGTAAGATTTATAAAATAGTTATTAATTGATTTAATTTTAAAATCTTTAAATCCATTAATTGCCAATAAACGACATAGTCTATTACACATGCAGTAGGATACAGAAATCGTTGACTTTTGAACAATTTGAATATTATTTTTTTGACAAAACTTAGTATTATAAGTTTTCAACTTTTGATAAAGATGCTTTGTATATATTATTGGCGTTGAATATTCATCATCATCAGATTTATTAAATCTAGATAATAAATTATTTATTTCCTTTCTGATATCTTCAGTTATTTCAATTAAGTTCGAATTATTTATCCTATGTTTTACGTTGGCCAGTTTTGCAATCCTATTTAAACTATATATTATGATATCAGCTGATGTAGCATTTGTATCAATAAGATGCATATATAATCCATATGTTTTTGTTATTAATTCTTTCTCTTCTTTGTTTATGCTACTTAACATTTTTTAAAATGTAATTTATTGTTTTAATAAGTAGTATTTATATAATTCTAAATCAAGTTTTGAAAAATTAAATTATAATTTAAGATTTAAATTTATTTGTTTATTTTAAATTATTATTTTTAATAAGTAATAAAATAATTATTTTTAAAATTTATTTGAAATTTTATTGTAAATTTTTATTTTTAAATTAATAATATTTATATAATCATAGAAAGAAAATACAGTAAAATCTATCAAATTCATAGATAGCGCACCCGTAGAGTAGCAACAGTTGTCGTGATTTTTCAGGTGGACATCACGCACGAAAGTATTTATTATATTATAATATTAAATGTAAATATATTTAAATTTCCAATATATATTAAAATAAATATATTATTTTCTTTATTTAATTATAAATTTTTATAACTTGTTTTTCTATTAGATTATCATAATTAAAATTAAAACAAGTTTTATTAAATTATTATAAAAAAATTATTTAAAAATATGACATAATTATTCGATTAAACTTCAATAATAAATTAGTTAAGTTTTTATAAAAAGTTAAATATATTTTTTCATCAATATAAATTTTAACATTCTATTGTTTTATTTATTTATAGATTGTTTTATGTTGAGGCTTAAATAAAAAATAAATCTTTTTTATTATTATGCATTTGAATGATTTAACAACCTATTATTTGTTAATTTATCTATTTTTTTGTTTTTATTAACTAAATATGTTAAAAATATTAAGTAATTATACAAGGCAATAAAATTTAAATAACAAAATAATGGTAAACATAATTTATTGATTTTCTATTATATTTTATATGATATATTACAAATCTTACATTTTTTTATAATTTTTAAATCTTATTTTTTGTCATTTTTAGTTATTATTTTATATTGTTCAAATTTTATTATTTGTTAGAGACCAAAAAGAAAATTTTTATTTTTATAATTCTTCATGACTATAATATTTTAATATCTTTATATTGGTTAATTTAATTTATTAATATTTTATTTAATATTTTATTTAAAAATATCTTTTTCTAAATTAACAAATAAATAGAAATTTATAATTTTATTATTTAACTCATTGAATATTTTTAATATTAAATTAATCTTAATGTTTGAGGCTAATATTGAAAAATAATCTTACAATAATCTTAGATAATTTTACAAGATAATAAAATTTAATAACGTATTATTTTAATTTTTATTTTGTTGGAATTTTTATAATTAACATTTTTTAGATAATATAAAAATTATTTTCGAAATTCATTTCTATCTATTTATATCAATGAAATTTTCTAAAATAATTTACTAGATTTTAAAATGTGTAATTTTTACATGGATTTAACACTATCAATCTAACATATTAACTTAAAATATAAAGTTCTAATTGAATGATTTATGATTTAGATTATATTAAAAATCAAATCAAGTTTTGAATTATACGACATATACTTTTTAATTATATTAAGTTTTTTAAATATTGTATATATATATATTTAAAATAATTTTCTGTAAATAATTAATTTATTTAAAATGTTTAAAATAATTTTAATTAAAAATATTAATTATTTTTAGTTAATGATTGACAATTAAGTTCTATTTCTAATAATTTTTTGTAGTATGATTGTAAAACATTTGTTAAATTGATGATTTTATTTTTTGATATTTTTGAAATGCTTTAATTTAACTTAAAAATAAATGTAATTTTTCGGTTTTTTAAACTTAAGAAAATATGATATTTTTAGAGATTATTATTTTTACTTTTTTAAACATATTTTTAAATAAAATTAGAGTTAAGAAGCGTTGTTTCATTATTCGTCTATCCTTTAACTAAATTTTTAATGATATCAATGTTTTATAATTTTCTTATTTTAACCACTTAAAAAATTTATTTTTTATACTAATTAAATTTTTGCATTGTTTTTATAAATCTTTTGTGCAGTTTTCACAAAATAACTGTTCTTGAAATTTTAATAAACAAAATAGTAGTTTTGTTTTCGATAGTTTATCTAAATAATCACATTTGTGAATTTTATAAAAAATTTCGGTTTTTTCATCTTTTTCCTTTAAGAAAAATAAATCATTTGCGTTAGCAAATTCTAATTTTGTTTGAAAAAAAATAAAATTGTTCCTTAAAACTATAATCCCGCAAAGAAAATTTGGTTTTACTTTTCTATTAATACATTCAAACAATGTTGATGCTATTATATTTGCAATTTTTGAGTTAACAATATATTTAACATAATCATTTTCATGTATATCATCAATTTTACAATCGATTAAATCAATTGTAAAAAAGTTGTAATTTCTATCTGTAGAATTTAACAAGTTGTAAAATAAAAAATTTTTTTCAAATAAAGTTAGCATACTTTTGAATTTTTCTTCTGAAAAATTAAATCTATCAAAAAATTTTGAGACAACTATATGATCTGTACAAATTATTGTATTATTTTTAGAGTTGAATTTTATAGTATTCAAGAAATTTTTTAAAAATGATGAATAATTATTTTCATAATTTCCACTTTCATTATTTTTAACACAAAACAAATATAACATTAATGATTCAAGAGTATATTTATAAACACCAAGCAAATGATCTGTTTTTTGAAAATTTTCAAGATTATCGATTGAAATAAATGAGTTTATAAACAGTTTTTCTTCTTGATTGAATAAATTTAATTCTTTGTCAATATATTCTTGATAAATATCTTCAGAAAAGTCTTTTACATTATCATATATAACTTTATATCCAAGATAAATTAAAAACTTGTCATCCAAATTATTATTTTTAATTTCAACGATAGATTTTCCTAAATTTGAATTTATTATAAAAAAAGGATTACCAAGTTGTATAGGACTATCATCATCTTTTTTGAATTGTTTGGTTAATTTTAAATTTTCTTCATTATCATCAATTGTGAGATATGATAAATTTGATGATAAGTTTCTAAAATTAACAATAATTATATTTTTATGATATAATATATTTTATATACCTTATTTCAATAAACTTATATATTTTTTCGATGTGTGACATTCTTTCTATATTATAACTCTTATTATCTAATAAAAATAAAAAATAAATTGTTATTTAATATTTAATTCGAAAATAAATATAAGTGATATATCATTTTAATAAATGCTAAATAAATTTATCCAATTAAAGATAAAAAAGATAAAATAAATTAATTTAGAATAATTTTATTTTGAAAAATATTCAACTATTATTGACAATTTATTGTTTAAAAGTATATTTAACTTTTATTGTTTAATATTTTTATAAGTTAAATAGTTTGATATTTTTATTATTAATTTTGTCTGAATTAGTATCATTAAAATTTTCAACAATGAAATAAAATTAATTTAAATTTAACTATTTGGATTTAAATATATACAATAATAACTAATATTTACTATATTCTATCAATTTAATAATAAATTTATTTTATTTTAAGTAATTATAACAAACATAAGTAACATTTATTTAGTAATTAAAAGAATAATTTTTTTTGTATTATGAAAAAATTTATCTTAAATAAATAAAAACCTCAAGCATTATCTTAAAAATTAAATAAATAAATTATTTAAAAAGCAATTGGTTTTGACTATTTTAATTTTTAAAGTAATTATGTTATTTTATAATAAATAAAGATTAATGTATCACTTCACCAAATATTATCCATTAAACATTTTTTTTAAAACTAAAGAGCCAACTATTTATATTTTTAATGAACATATAAAATTTAATAAAAAATATTTTAAGTATTTTTTACTGAATAGTTCTTCCTTAACATTTAATTTATTTGAAAATATTTATATTATAAAATCGATAGAAAATTATTTCTCAATACAAAGTAATAGCATTTGTAATTATTTTCTAAATATTTTGCTTTTAGAAATATCTGATATAGAAATTAATTTAAATAAACTAATTAATTCAAATAATAAGAAATCGTACATTCAAATTATTGAAAATAATTATTTTGATCATATAAATTTGTCTCTTTTAAAACATAAATTAAGAAAAAAACAAATTTATATTATAGACTCCAATGAAGAAAGTTTTTTTTGGTCTATAATTAAATCGGAATTACAATTTTCGTACGAAAATGAAACAATAACTTTTTTTGATAATTTAAAAAAAACATATATTTTGTTAAAATTAGTTGAAAATAAAAATCAAAAGTTTCATTTCAGTGAAAATTTAACGCCAAGTTCATTTGAATATTTACTCGGATATTCTATTTATCATATGATTAGTTATTTTTTACCTAATTTAATGAATCATATTAAAAGAAATAATATAAATGGAACTTTAGATTTTTTTGAAAATTCGGAAACTTTTAAAAACTTTTTATTTTTACTATTTAGTTTAACAAAGGACTCTGAAAGTTATGTTTCTATTAATCTTAAAATTAACGAGTTGTTTTCAATTCAATATTTATTACGATGTTTTTTCTCATTAATCTACTTTTTAATTATTGTTTATAAATCAAACATATTATGCTATTTGGAAATATCTAATTCAATGAAATTTAATTATAATTTATTTTTTGATTTATATACAAATAGTTCTTTTGTATATTATTATAATAAAGTCATTTTCCTTGAAAATAACTTCGTTTTAACTTTTATAAAGTATGAAATTATTAAACCTGTCATTGAAATTATTCAAAACAATCCAAAAGTTAAGCATTTCAAAGATTTAAATAAAAATAATGAAAACTCTAGAGGTCTTATGTTTTCAGTTTTCAAAGATAATACCGACATAATTGAAACTATTTTATCAATAGTTAGTATAAAGGATTATGAAAGTATTCGAAAAAATAATGATAAATTATATTGGGTGCCACTTTATTTCAATAAAAAAAATTGGTTTATAATTAATAAAAAAGTTTTTTATTTTTTAAAGTTAATTTTTAAATTAAAAAACAAAAATTCTTACAGCCTTTTATTTATGTTACTTGAATATTTTTTTAACAAAGAATCAAAAAGTATTAAAAACCATTTCCACTTAAAAAATATTATTAAAACATGTTTTATTGTTGATTACAAAAGTAAAGTTAAATATTTGAAATACAATTTTAGAAAACATAAAATTTCTTCAATTTTATTTGAAAAACATTATTTAATTTTACACGGTATTCAAATATCAAAAGATAATCAAAATTGGAAAAATGTTATAAAAACTTTGAAACCTTATAATCTTCATATTAATACATTAATAAAACAGATTTTACATAATAAGGAAAAAAATAACTTTTCCTTAGAACATTTAAATATATTAATAAATTTTAAAAATTTTGTACTAGAAGAAATTAAAAATAATGATGAAATCCAAAGAATACTTTACTGTTTTAATTTCTATTCGGTTTTATCAAATATAAGTAGTCTTAGAGACTTTTTAATAGTTTTGTCCGAATCTGAAAATATGAATTTAAATCAAAATAAATCATTTACTATTAATATTATTATAGAAATAATGTTTGAAATTAAATGGAACTCTCTAATAAATTTTGTTAAAAAATCATTTTCTTTACAATGTAAATAACTTAAAATTGCTAAATTTAATCAAATATTTTTTACAATAAACTTTTCGCTTAAATTCATTCGTTTTTTAGTTTTAAAAACACTATTAAATTAAAAGTTTATATAGTTAAATATATTAAATTGTTTATTATCTAATAATCTATTTATTAAATTTTTATATATTCTTTTTATAAAATTTTTGAATATATTTTATTTTTTGTATTCATTATTTTAAGTTTATTAATAATCAATAAACTGTAAATGATCATTTGAAGTATTGAATTTCATTTTAAAATTTAATATACCGTAATTAGAGTTATCAAAAGTTTGTTTGTCACAGATAGGTAGCATTTTTGTATCATTATATGGAGAAAATTTAGTGAAACATTTATAATATCCAATTAATTCATGATTTAAAACTTTTAATTCATACTCAGAAGTTATACATTTTGATTTTGAATCATTCTTAATCACATTATATCCCCTTTCACCACAAATACAATCACCGTTATTAATATCTAACACAGCACCTCCATTAACTTGGGTATTGCAAAAATTTTTAAAACACAAAAATGGATACTTTTTTATATTAATTAAAGGGTTGTTTAGTTCATCTTTTCCATTGCAACTGCAACTATAACGATAATTATCATTAAATAATTCTTCATAGTTTATCAATTTAATAGATTCAGGGTTATCAATTTTTTTGTTTAAAAAATAATCATAAATAAAATTATTTTCATTTTCCTTGTCTGAAATATTTAAATTTTTACAAAGTAAATTAGAGTTTATATTTTCTACGTTGTTTTTCCAACCATGTGATGATAAAATTTTTGATTGATTTTTAAAATTTTTAATTGTTGAACGTTTTTTGATACAATATAATCCAGGATTTAGATTAACTCCATTTATTATTACTTTTCTGCTTTTTGAAATTTTTTTCAAAAAATGAGTGTATTCACACATTTCACAATTTTTTAATAGTTTTGGTAATTTAAAAAAGTTAGCATTACAATCTAGTTCATTAAATTCAAAAATGTTTAACATTTCTTTTGAAAATGTTGGATAATTTTGAAAAGTATTTATCAAAGATTTATTTGTCATATAATTATTTTTCATAAAATAAAAATCTTTGTTATAATCAATAAATATATAAAATGTAACTATAAATAGTAAAACTATAACAAATATTTTCATTGTTAGTTTACTTTTTTAATATCTTTAAACAACAATTAAAAGAGTTTACAGTATCTGGAAATATCAAAATTTTATTTTTAAAATTATTTTGTCTGATCCATTTAGAAATTTTTTTATAAAAATGTGAAAAGTAAGAATCACATTTTTTGTTATAAATAGCTATATATATGATTTGATTTTTTTCAAATATTAGTTGAATTAAATTTAAACATAATTTTATATTAGCATAAATTTTTTTATTTTTAACATTAAATATAACAGATTCAAAAGGAAAAACAAATATTGAATTCCAAATATCACTTGATTGTAGCTTATATTTCATTGATTCATAATTATAAGTAAATAATATACAAAATAAATTTGGCTTTTTGTAAAAAATATCTATAAAAGATTTCCTAACGTTAATATTGTTGTAATATTTAGGAAAAAATGGATTATCATTAGAAAAAATTAGTAATTTAGATAGTTCTGTACACCATTTTTCAATATCGACAACAAGATTATTTTTATAAATTAAATTAAAATAAATTTTTTGAATAAGAAAAATTTTAACATTTTCACACTTTTTTAATAATAGCATAAATAATCTATTTTCGTTGAAACTAAGAATAATTATTATTATTTAGATTTCAATATAAAGTTTCTAGTTTACAAAACAATTTCAAAAAATTTATTTTTAAAATCTCATTTAATTTTTTAAAATAATTTTAACATTATCATCAAAAGTAATAATAAAGAACAAAATAAAAGCTTAGAATTCAATAGAAAATTTTTTAATTTTTCTACAAATTTTTATTAGTGATCATACTAAGGGATTTAATTTTTAAGACTTAAGACAACAATTATTAACAAATATTTATATTGTAATAAAATATACAAAATTTTTAATTTTGTTTATTCTATGTTGTAATTATAGGATAAGAACATTAATTAAATTGTAATTTCTAATTTAATAGATTTGTTACAATTCTAAAAGATTCTAAAAAAATTTATTAAAAAAATTGGTAATTAAAATTAATATATTTTACAATAAAAATTTTATTAATACACGATATTAGTGTTTCTCTATTTCTCCAAAAATTCGAACCCTAATCAACTATTTGTAATTTATTTAATTTAAACAGAAATATAATTTAATGAAAATAAAAAAATTAAATTAAATGAATAAATAAATTTTATTTAGAACTTACAATTTATTGTGCCAATAATCTTGAAGAATGTTTTTATGATTTTACAATTTTAAAATTACAGATTAATTCTGATCATTATAAAACATAAAGATACATATATATATATATGTATTGTATTTTTTTTCTTAATTTAACAAAACTCAGAAATATTCTTCAATTCTTTATTTAATAAAAATTTATAAATTAAAAATTTTTAGTTTATTTGTAGAAAAAATTTTCAAACCATTATATTTATTTATTATATTATATTGTCTAAGTTAATATATACAAGTAATTTTTTATACTTAAATAGAAAAGATGTTGAATTAAACATTATTTTTACCAAATTTTAATAAATTTAAATATAGATCGAAATGATTAAATTTAAAAATATTATTTCAATAAATTTATAATTTTTCTTTAAATTTAAATTAACTACTAAAATTTTAATTTAAAAAAAGTTTTAATTATTTTAATTTTTATATTTAAACTGTTTAAATTATATATATTACGAATTTTTAAAAACACCTTTAACAAAATTTTTATTTATAAATTTAAATGTGATTTAATTAGTTTAACATACATAATGGTTTATCTAAATATTTATTAATTGGTTGCTATATTTAGTTTTGTAAATTTTTATTCGATTAATTCAATATTTTTTAAAAATTATATTTTTTCACAATTTTTTTTAATTATAAATAATTTATTTTAAAATATAAATTCTTGTTATGTAAAAATAATTGATTTAATTATTTTAATAATAACATATTATAACCATTATATAACTTATATAAACATCAGAACAAAATGTTCAATAGCTTATGTTTAGTTGATAATACTGACAAATTCGAGTACAAAAGCATTTCAAAAGATATTGATCTTGTTGACAATAATACTTGTCTTTATACATGTATCGATCGTGTTTATTTTTACGCGAAAAATGGAGGAAAATATTGTGTAAAAAGAAAAAACATTACAAAATTTTTAGAAAATTATATGTCTTTTGTTAATTTTAATCCAATTTATACAAATTTTGTGTTAGATTTGGAAAAGTCTGTTAAACATAACTTAGTAATTGACATTGATATAAAAAATCATAATAACGAGGATTTAGATAGTCATATAAATTTTGTTGTTTGTAAGTATTATCCAATTTTAAGAGATTTAATTGATGATATTAATACTGATGTTATTACATCAGTAATATCAATAAGAGATAAATACAAAAAGGAGGGTGGAATACATATCATATTTAACGAAATCGTAATATCGAATGACGATTATGAAATGTTTATTACTAGATTTTCAAGTGAAGTAACAAAGTTATATTCTAATCACGAAAAAAATAATTATATTATAGATCTTCCAACACTTTGGGACATGCCATATTCTAGAAATAAAAAATCAAATAAACCTTATTTTGCATACGGTTTTGTTCCAATTTACAAAAATTTTGATTGCGAAAAGAATCACTTTAGATTTTATAAATTTTTTCCAAATTTACAATACATAAGAAAAATTGAATTAGAAAGAGATCTTTATTTAGAATCTTTTGAAAATAATTTAAATCAAAATAAAAAACTTAAAAAAAATCCAACGGAAAACACATGCAAATTTAAAACTATAAGAAATCAATTAAATTACATTTTAATTAAATTAAAATTCTTACAAAAAGAAAAGGTCAAAAGATTTATTTCTGAATTTTTACTTCCTATCCCATGTAAACCAGGTTTTCGTGTCTTAAATGTTGAATACATAAATTTTATAGAAAGATTTGAAGAATTTCAAAATTTCCAAAATGATAATTCAGAAATGATTCAATTTTTAATTGAAAAAAATTTTGAAAAGGAAGCAAATATTATAATGATTTCAAAAGATAAAAAATTAACATTTGTAAAAGAATGGTATAGTCTTTATTTTGAAGATTATATTAAAACTTACTGGATATTTACAATTTTGCCAAAATTTTCACCTAGACTGAATGTTGAGTCTATAATAGTTCCGAACTATTCAAATTTTACAGCAATAAAACATTATTTTTTAAGTTCAAAGTCACAGTTAAAATATGAATCTTTTGTTCCAGCGGAAACCGAGTATTTAGACTTTGATATTTTTTATAATACTATTTCAAACAATTTACAAAAACTTAGATTTGAGTTCAAGTGCCCATCACCATTAAGACAACTTTGTGATTACTATGAAAATGGAATGTTTAACTTTTTATTATCAATTTTTAATGTATTTATAAATGTCCTTGAACTTTCAACAACAAATGAACTTAATAATCTTAAGAGTTTCTTTATACAAACTGGATTAATTACTAAAAATGAGGCAATATCTATAATAAGTTTATTAGTAAATTATGATACTTCAGTAGTTCAATCATATTCCGCACATTTTACCGAACAAACAATAAATTTTATAGGAATATTATATGAATATGAAAAATTTAACATGTTTTTTTCAAAAAAAAAGTTTTCCGGTGCCTTATTTGAAAAGAAAAACTCCATTTTGCCTATATGTCTTTTAGATTATTTTTTTACGACGTATATCATGATAGGAACCTACACAAATTTGCATCAAAATTATATATTATCATTTAAAGAAATGCTATATTTAATTATGCCTTTCGTAAAAAATGACTACGACAACGATATATATTTTTATAGTATAAGTAATAAATATTGGGTTAATTCAATGGAAAAATCCAATAAAAATATTATTAAACAAACTATTAAATCTTATAATATTTTATATTCGGATTACTGTAAGTCACAGTTTAACGAAGGTTTTTGTATTAAAGGTTATGATGAGAGTGGTAAAAAAAACAAATCTGATAATAACTCGAATTATTTCCAATTAAGAGAATTTGAATTAAATAATATAGTTGATTATATGAGTTCTATTATGGGTGAAAAACTTACTAATAAAAGTTCTATAAAGTTTAATGAGAATAAATATTTGCTAACAATTGTTGATATTGACAACCGTAGAGGAATTCTTGATTTATTAACAATATCTATTCTAGAACCGTTGCCAGAATTTTACTTGACAAAAGAACATTTAAAAATAAATATTAAATTATCGGATTTTAATCAATTTTTAAAATCGGAGATTTTAGAAAACCTTTTAAAGAATATTTTAATGAAAACAAATTTTATAAATGACTATAAGGAATACTTAAAAAAAATTAGCAAAGAATCAGAAAACACAAACTGGAGTAATTTTTATTACGAAAACCTTAAAAATTATATAATGAATGAGTATAATATTGATCTAAATACCAACGAGAGTGAAAGTATATTAAAAGCATTTATATTTTTCTGTCAAATTATGTCTTTTAATGAATCAAAAACTCTATATCTTTTATATCTTTTAACAACATGCTTAAAAGGAACAAACTACCAAAAGTTAGCTATTTTCTTTTTCGGAAAAGGTGACAATGGAAAAACAACATTAATTAACCTTTTACAAAATTTTTTTTACGATTACATGGAGAGTGGAAAGCAAAATACGCTAAACAAGAGTACTGATGTAAATTCAGATCTTTATAAGATATCTTCATATGGGAGGATATGGTATATTGAGGAAATATCTAAGTTAGACGCTTCACTTCTTAAGCAATTAACTGGAAATGATATGATTAAAATAAGAAATCTTTATACAACGGATAAAAAAACTATTTTTATGCCAAAAATTATTTTATCTTCAAATCATCCTCCAAATATTGAAAATGCTGATCATGCTACAAAAAAAAGAATTCTTCCGATTGAATTTGAAAGCATATTTACAAAAAACGTACCAAATAACGTTAAGGATCAATTAGAAAAGAATATATATTATGCTGAAAGTGAATTGAATAAAAAAATTTATATAGGAGTTTCTCTTATATTGTGTATTAATTTTAAAAATAAAATCAACTTTAAAGAAGGTGCACCTCATATTATGAACGTACCAATAGAAGTAAAAAATAAAGCTAAAAAGTTCAAAAAATTGATGAGTCTTCCATATAGATTTTTTCAGTATGCAAATGTTCAAAAAAGTTCAGAGGGAAAAATTGAAGAAAGTCACCTTATCACAAAAATTAGGAAATTTTTGTCGTCTATCAAACTCAGTATGTTAGTACATCAAAATGAAATTAAAGATAGTTTTGTTAAGAAATATAGAAAATTTATTGTAATTTCACAAAAATCCAAAAAAATTACAAGTTATTTTTCTAATGAATTTAACAAAGAAGAGTCATTTTCAGATAGTGCATCCGATGATGGCAACGAAATTAAGTTAGCTATTGAAAGACTAAAAATTCCACTTGATGAAACTGAATCAAAATTAAATGTGCAAAAAATTAAAAAAATAAAAAAGGGTTGTGTTAAAAACAAACTAATTTTTAAAGGAATTGTATTTCAAGATCAATTTTAAATATTGAAAATCACATCAAAATAATAATTGCTTTATTGTATTAATAAAAGATATTTTAATTTTATACATATTCTTTAAAAATATGTCTAAAAATCTTTCAGTTAATATAAAAAAATTTATAAAATTTATTAATTTTTTAAGTTATTACCCTATAATATCAGAGTATAAAAATATAATCATATATAGCTGATATCCGATATGATATAATATACTAATTTGATATTTAACTTCAATTAATCATATATATACCGATTTGGGACAGGTCAGGACGGAACAAAATATTCACTAAACAGGAAGGGACGGAAAATTTAATTGAAAGCTATTTAAGAGTCAATGGAAATCAATTAGTAATTGTTTTTGAATATATTTACTTATTTCTATATTTTTCAGTTTACTTATAAATGTTTAAAATAAGTATATCTAAATTATTTTTTTTATTGTTAATCATATTTCTTAAATAAAGATCAAATTTTTATTATTGAAATGAAAAGTAATAAAAAGTTTAAAAATAAAGATAAAATTGATTACATTGATAAAGAAAAACTTATTACATCAAAAAAAGATCATTGTAATATTAAAGATAGCAATAATGAAAGAATTTGTCATTTTCCCAGCTATAAGAAAATTAAATTTAACTCATTTGTATATTGGAAAAATGCTTGGGAATACTGTTTGTTATTTTTAAAACATAATCTACTATTAAACTTTTATGATGATCCATTAAAAATAATTGAGAACTTTATCGGGATTATTTCATTTTATATTCCAAATAAAATAGATCTAAACTTTTTTGAAATCAAACTTCTTTTAAATAATTCAAAAAATATAACAAATGAAGTTTTGTTTGTATTCTTTGAAGAAATTGATTATATAAATTCAGAATCAAGTGAGGAAGAAGATATAATGAATTCCACAAAGTTAATAATTCCTAAACAGACATGTTATATTGTTTTTAATTCTGAATTATTTAATAAATGTTTAAAGTATTATTTTGATGCTATTAAAATTATAAATAATCGAAAATTTGAAACAGGAGTTTTTAATCTTAATAAAAAATCAAATAACTCTTTTACAAAATTTAGATTTAAAGATAATTTTGAATTACTAAATTTTAAAGCAATTTTTATTTTTGTTACACATGCATTAGCACATTTAGAAGCTTTTTCAATTTTTGGAAATTGTTTGTATATAAATCATAATTTTAAAGATAATGAATTTTTTAATTTCAAGAACATTTTTAAAAAGTAGTTAAAAAAATAAAATATTCTATAAATATTTCATTTTATTGTATTAACATTTATCTATAATTTCTATAATGAATAAAATTATTAACTTTCCATTAATACATAACTTTGTCTTAGGAATTTTATTGATTATTTAAAAAATCAGTTTATATTAAAGACGTTAATCTTAATTCTATCCGATAATTTATAAAAACAATATTTTTAAATCTAGAAAAAAAGATAAAAACATTAAGTTATATAAAAAAACTGTTTTTATAAAGGTTTAGATGGATAACATAAATTAATTATAATCTTAAAACATTCTTCAAAAAAATATATTTTATTTGTATATTATGAATAAAACTAAATTTAAAATAAAATAATTATCTAATATTAAAAAAAAATTAAAATTATATGTATAATGGATTCTAAATTTTGTTTATTTTAAATTTATTTTATTCATAATTAAGGATTTGAAAATCGTTAAAAAATAGGTATAAAATAGTTTGTTGACCGTTTAATAAAAATGTTCGAAATCGTTTGAAAAATTTTTTAGTTTAGTTACAAAAATTATTTATTAAGCTTAATAAGTTAATAATTAATGTTTATTAACCAAATAAGTTTTTACTTATTACAAAAAATTGTTTTTTATTTCCAAAAACTTATTTTTGAATTACCAAAATAAGGCTTAATTTTTTTTATTTAAATTAAAATTTCACAAAAATTGAATTCAAATATGTGCGTATCTTAATTAAATAATAAATTTATGCCTAAATTATGAATTCCTTTTTAAAAAATTTTAAAATTAGAAAAATCGTTTAATATTTTTTAAATCGTTAGATATTTTAAAAATCGTTTGATTCGTATAATTCGATTTATTAAATTTCACATGACCGCTTAACTTGCTTTTAATTAAATTTATTCTATTTTAAAACATTCGATAATTAACGGTTTTCAAATCCTTATTCATAAAAAAATGTATTTTTTTCTAAAATTTAATTTAATAAAAAAATCAATATCTTAAGAAAAATAAATATTTTTAAAATGTTTTATAAAATAAATAATCCAATGGTGACATCGTATAGTCGACAAAAAATTTGTTTTGATTGTATCAATCCATGACCAATAACTAATTATACTCGTCAATGCGATAGAAGTGTACTATTTAACTTCTAACTAATTTTTTAATTTATAAATTATTTAAATCACACAAGATATTTAATCTTTATTAATTAAAAATTTAGATATTTGTTAAAAAGCGTAGACAAAATAAACTATGATAAAACAATAAATATTTATTTATTTAGTTTTTGAAAGATTTATAAGAGTTATACAAATCTAAACAAATTGAACTATAAATTTGGTTTTTGCAACCTAGCTTAATAATTTTATAAACTAAAGGTTTTTCGCAAAAAATAAAATGAGCATTTTCATTTAATTTATTTGAATTTTTAAAAAGACATTTATTTTTGCAAAAAATATTACTATCAGATTGATTTAGTTTTCCTTTATTAAAGTAATCCTTAAAATCCTCATAAATTATTTTAAAAACTTTTTGATTTATACTTTTATCCATAAATTTAATCCACAAACTTCTTTTTTTATCTAAATTAAAATCTATTTTATATCTGGCTCTTGCTAATAGATCCCTTGTATTAACATTATTCTTAAATCTCTTTTTTTCAACATGCTTTAAACTTTTCATATATGATGTTAATTTATAACAAATTGACATAGATTGTTCTACCCGAATACCATGTACAATACAAATTTTGTTTAAATTATCATTATAAACTACTTTTAAACTTTTTGAAGTAATATCCTCATAAAAATTTTTTAAAATAAATACAACTAATGCTGTCAAGCCAATATATGGTGTAATTAAATCTTCTCCGAAAAATTTTTCTTGAATAATAAACTTAAATCTAGATCCAATATTTGTATGGGTTGGTAATTCAAAAAAACAAACATAAATATTTGTTGGTAATACAATTGAAAAAGGCATATTTTCATAGCGCCAATGTTGAGGAAAAAAGTTTTTTAAAATTTTTATTTCTTGTAATTTAATAATACAAACAACTTCTATTGGAATTGAATTTGTAACTTCATTGTCATTTAGTTTACCCAAAAATTTACATGTTGTTCCATTATAAAAAACTGTATGAATATTCTTATTAACATTTTCTATCTGTGTTGATAAAAGAAGACAGTTTTCTTCACAATGAAATGGACAGTTATTTATTATAAAATCTAAATGAGAAATTGTACTTTTAAACAAATAAATTAGTTGTGTTTTTACTACATCTGTGAATTGTTTTTTTACAAGATCAGAAATTATATGTGACATTTACTTTATTTAAAAATTATTTATATTAATAAAGTATTTTTAATTTAAATAAACATGTTTTTAAATAAATTTATTCTTTGCATTAATTTTTTATATTTTTTTAATATAAGAATAGGATAAAAAAATTTAATTTTTAATATGTATAAAATTTCAGATTTATCAGCTTTAAAAAACGGATCAAAAGTTTCAATTATTGGTGCATTAAAAATTTTAAAAGATTGTGAAAATATTAAGTATAAATCTAATGAAAATAACTTAAATAATTTTTTTATCAAAAGAAACTTAATGGTTTTTGATACAGAAAACAATATTTGGATAACAATTTTTGGTAAATTAGCTGAAACATTCCATTTTGAAATTAATGATATAATAGAATTTAAAAATTTTAAATTAAATATCTACGAAAATGTAAGGTCCCTTTCTTCTTTACCATTTTCTAGAATAAATTTTGCTAATCTATCTATAGAGGATAATATCCATTACAAAGATAACAATGTTATTATACCAATTGATGGATTTATAAGTATTCCAACTATTAGATCTATTGCTACATATGAGAAAAAATATTGTTGGATAAAGGGTATTGTTTTGTCAATTCAAAATGAGTCTTTCAATCATTTTTGTTCAAATTGTAATAAAAAATGCAATGAAAACATTTGCAATATATGTTTTCTGAAAGGAACTAAAGTAAATATGAGATTAACTTGGTTTATTGAAAGTGAGGAAGGTGACTTTGATTTAAAAATAACTTGCTTTAATCAATGCATAGAACAATGGTTTTCTGAAAGTGTTGAAAATTTATATGAAGATAGAAGTAAATTATTTGAAAAACAAAAAATATTAACTGGAAAACAAGTTGCTGCACGAATCAGATACTCTTTTAAAACATATAAAGATTCTGATTATTTGGAAGTTATATCTTATTATGTATCTATTTGTTAAGTTTAATTCAAAATACTAATTTGGAATAGAGATTGGGAGATAAAATAAAATAATTTAAAATTCATTAAAAGAATAAGAAAAACTAAAAAATTAACTTATTATAATTAGTACAAATAAAATAAATTATGTTTAAAGTAAAAATTAATTTAGTTTATTATAAAAATTATATAATTTAGTTCAGATTATGTTTATATTAAATATACTAAAATATATAATTTTTTAATAATTAATTCATCTTAAAGTATATTTATTAATAATAAATTTATAAAGATCTTCATAAAAATTTGTTTTTTAAAATTATAGGACATTGTATGAAACTCTAATTTTAATAAAGAAAAGCTTTTTAAATAATCACAAATGATCTTATATTTTTCAAAATTTGTTATCTTAATTTTATTTTTATTTTTCACTAATTTCATATTATTAAATAGTAAGATCAAATGTTTCGAATATATTTTCCATGATTTATCAATAGAAGAAAAATTAAAACTTGTAAAAATTATAGAGTTAAACAATGATATGTTTGACAAAATTTTAGATAACACATGTTAAATTTGAAATAATTTAAATTAAGGAATTATTTAAACAATACATATTTAATGTCTTTTATAAATATTAATTTTTATAGTATTTTTATGAATATTTATTTGTATTTAATTTCTAAATTAATAATATAGCCACTTATAAAATTCATATTTTGTATAAAATAAATATACATTTAATATTTCATTGAGAACAAAATATAAGGTAATGACCAGACATCCAAAAACAACAAAAATTCTTTATAATAACCAAATTTTATAAAACACTGATTATGTTCCCAAATATGGGAAATTTGGTTAAAAAAAACAACATTTCCATTGTTTTTCTGAATAAAAATGCAGATTTAGTTTTAATTATAATTAGTTTTACTCAAATCTTTTGAAAATACTGCTATTTGAAAATTGCTGCAAATTTTGGATTAAAAATATAATTTTTTTACGCTTACGTAATTTACTAAAATCATTTTCTTAATGTTTAATTCGATTTTAATCGAATTTAAAATTTTTTTATAATCCAGAAGTTCTTTGAGAGCCATCTAAAAATCCGCCATACACTAAAAATAACTTTATGCTTAAAAAATAAGTTTTTTTTCAACAAAAAATTGCACTTAATATTCCCAGATAACAACCAAATTTTGTAAATTTTTATTCTAAAGTATCCTATGTCTGGTAATGACTTTATAATTTAAAATTAATTTCACTTTAATAAAGATTTATTGATTTTATGAGTTCAAATTTTTTTAAAAGTTTAGACAATTTATTTAATTCTCAGAAAAATTTATCATTGATTGATATAAACAAAAGATTTAAATTAATTTTAGATGAACTTCCACAAAATGTTTCATTTAAAACAGATTTGATAAATTCAACAATTTTAAAAAATAATTTTATTCAACTTAAAAATGGAAAACATTTGAGCATAAATGAGCTTTCTTACAATTTAATGAAAAAGAAATTTTCAAAGGTTTCAAAATTATTTAATAATAAAACTGTTATTGATAAAGAGACTAAATCTTTTTTCTCTTCAAATGTTCCTAAAAATTTAAAATATAAAATTAAAAAAATTAAAATAAAAGAAAAACTTGAATATAAAATTTCTGAATTGAAAAATAAAAAATTAACAAAAGAACAAAGTGGGAAAATTATAGCAAAGTTTAAGGCAATTTTCAAACATAAAAAGAAAATATTTGGAATTTCTATTATATCTTTAGGAGTTTTAATATCAAAAGATGATTTAATGAATTTATGGCGTGATTACAATTCGAAAAATAGCGGATGCTTTTTGACAATTAAATCAAAAAACGATATTATAAAATGTTGTAAAATCAAAGGAAGATCTTGTTCAGAAAATAGTTATAGTGAAAATTTTTGTAAAGATGAAGATATTAATAAATACACTTTTTTAAAAGAAAATTTTTGTTTAAATTCGACAGATATTTGCGTAAATTGTAAAAATGTTAACAAAAAATGCATTTTGGACAAATGTTATGAATTTGAATGTATAGAACCAACAATTTCAGATGCTGTGGTCGATTTAGTAATAAAATTGAAAGAATCAACAATAACGCTCTATAAATTTTTTCAGAAATGTTTAAAGTTTATATATAATTATTATAAATTTTTTTTATTTTTTTTGTTTTTTGTAATTTTTTCATTTATATTTCTATTTATTGGACCTTTTATTAAATATTACTTTGTATTTTTAAAAAATAATATTTCAAGTTATCTTAAATTTTTATTGCAAAAAAATTAAAATTAAAAATTTAAATTGTTCTTTAATATATTTCGTAAAACAAGGACATTTAAAGCAATTAATTGAGAAACTTTAAAATATTTAATTTTAAGATAAACATTAAAATATAAATATATATATTTGAATCTTTTTTTAATCATAGCTAGCAACAATAAATCTACAACATAAATACAAAAAGTAATTTGTAAAATTATAATTTTTTGAATTATAATAAAAATTTTATGTGGTTAATATATGTTCATACTAAACTTTGTTATGTGGAAAAACCTAAAAATAATAAATTGTCAAACTACAAAAGTTGATTTAATCCTTAAAATAGTATTTCTTAATTTATATTCACTCATATATTAAAATATATGAATAGAATTATTAATTTATCACAATAACAGAAATCTAAAAGAGTAAATATACAACTTTAACAAATTTAATTGACAAAGTAAACAAAAATATTTTGATTTGAAAATTTAAAAATATTTAAAATAAAAATTTAAATTTCTATATTAAAGACTATTCTTATATTTTTGAATGTATAAATTTAAACATTTTTGTTGATATTCTAAATTTATTTCGGAATTTAGTAATAAATAATTATAAACTGGTTTTATTAATCTATTTTCGTCCGGTAATAATATTGTATTTTCCTCAATTTCTTTTTTTGAGTTTTCATAGTCTTCCAAAATATTTGAGTCTGCATTTTCTTTTTCATAACATCCAAAATCGCTATAAGGTTTTTTATTCTTTTTAATATTATCAATATGTTTGTTTAGTTTATTTATAAACTCTTTAAAAATTAAAATTCCAATTCTACCAGAAGATTGAATGGCAGAAAGAACCGGTTTAATATCACCTTGTAATATAAATATTTTATTATTTAAATAATTATTAATCATATATATCGGCGCATTTTTTAATATAATATTTATAATATTTTGATCAGTTTTACTTTGAGTTCTTGCAGAACATCTTTTATCGTGAATTTCTGGACCAATATAAAATAAACAGTCATAATCAGCTACAGGATTTAGTGCCCAAATAAAAGCTTCTGCTGGAAAAAGTTTTTTTTTAATTTGATCTATAATGATTTCCACTACTTTTAAATTATTTAAAATTACAGATTGTACAAACAATTTACAATAAGGTCGATAACCACTTTTTCTATTTCCATGAGCAAGTTTTCTTTTATGTAAAAGGTTTTCATCAATTTCTAATAGCATTGAATCATCTTCCTGTTTTACAAAATTTCTATCAACAACATCTAAAATTTCTATATTACTTGATTGAATAAAATTAAGTGTTTTATTGTTAATACTAATATTAGATTGTTTTGATTCTTGAATAATTTTAATCAAATATTTAAATGCCGTAAGATTTAAACTAGGATTGTTTTGTATAAAAAACCCTTTTCTAACCATTAAAATTATAATATTCGCAATGTCATTTGGAAAAAGTTTTTTAAATAGTGATGCATAAAATGTTCTATAACTCTTACTTATTATTAAGTTTAAATCAATCGCAATATATCGAGTTGTCTCCAAAATATTTTCATAAATTACGCCATTATTAAATATTGCTTCAGCATCATTAAGATTACAATTCTTAATTGATTTTAGTAGTAAGTTAGATTCAAAATTATAATTCATTTATACTTTCTTTAAATAACAAATATTATTTGATAACTCATAAAATCTTCTTGGAAAATATAAAGTTTCATATATAACAATACAGATAAATATATAAACTAAAGCATAGGTATTTCTTAAGTTAGATTTTTTTAGATTTTTTTGTTTTAAAAACTATATTTTAAAATGAATTTTTTAAAATATATTTTGTTCAAATAATGATTAAATTCTTGTTAAATGTAACATTTATATTATCAAAACAATTCTAAATTGTACAAGTTTATTAAAAATAAATATATTTTTACTGTTTATTTAACAATCTATAAATTTTGAGTACTTTTTTGTTTATTTTAAAATTCAAAAAAAATTGTTCCCTTTATGATTAAAAACTTAATTAACTATTTATTTAAGTTAAAGAAAAGTTAAAATTGTTTATATTTATTTTTTTAAAAATAAAAATGTAATTATTTTAACATAAATTTTAACAATTATCTAAAATTTAATATTTTTATTAAATTTTTACATTTTAAATATTGTGGTATTAATTTATCTATTAAATATCGCTAAAATCTTTGTATAAATAAAATAAAATAATAATAAAATAACAAAGCTAAACATTTTAAAGCTAAAAATTAAATATTTTTTTTATTTTATGATTATATTGATTCAAAAATGAGTTCAAAATTTAAAAATTGTTTTGATTTAATTGTACCCAATAATATTAATAAAAAATCAAGTTTAAATACAGTTTTTAACATTTACGAAAAAGCTTTAACATTAGAAGAAGTAACAAAAACTATTATTTTTATTGAAAATAACTATGAATTGAATAAAACAAAAATTATGCATCATCCTCCTCAATATCCAAAAGCAAGTGAATGTTTTTTGTATCAAAATGAAGTATATCCATCTAGTTTTTCCCGTGATGGTTATTTATGGAGACAACAACGTAAAAGATCTTTAAATGTAACATATAATGGAATAGAAATTAAACTTGGATTAATTAAATCAAATATTATTGACAACGCAGGAAGAATAAAAGACACTAATTCAACAAATAAAGTTAAAAGAAAAGGAAACAATGGATTTCAACGACTTGTTTTCTATATTGAAGAAAAATCTTCTTTTTCATTTGAAAATAAAATAGTTCTAATTCAATATATTGGAGATCACAATCTTGCGGTCAAATTACCACATAAGAATTGTAAAAATATGGAATCAAATCCGTTTGTTTCTTCACACCCAGCTGTAAAAAATACTGTTAAGGCTCGATTAAAAAATTCAAACAACAATGAAAAACTTGAAAAAGATGTTAATAATAATTTAGAAAACAATGGATTACCATTTTCAAGTGCATTCAGGGTAAGAAACAATTCTCAACTAAATAATATAAGAAAATCAGAAAAAGATTTACAAAAAGACGAGATGTTTTCTTTGCAAGAACTTTCTCAAATTTATCCTAACTTTATAAAAATGATTGTTACAGCTCCAAGTTTAACTGTAATAGTTGCAGAAGAATCAGTATGCAAGTTATCATACCTAGCGATTAAAAACTCAAATAATAATAAATTTATACCATTATCGTTCCATTATGATACGACCTACAATATCGGAGACTTTTTAGTTTCTTTTCTTGTAATTAAAAATATTTTTTGTGTTGGTGAACCTATACTTCCTGTTGCAGCAATGTTACATCAATCAAGGTCGGACACAGTTCATAAACTGTTTTTTGATTTGTTGAAAACAAAACTCGGGTTAGATTTATTAAAATCGCATATACCTTTTATATCAGATAAAGAACCTTCGATTGTCAAAGCAATAAATAGTTGTTTATCAAATGTAAATCATATTGCTTGTTATAACCACTTGATAAAAAATTTACAAAGACGATTTGATTTAAGTAATATAAAATATGATCATAACAACTTTGATAAATTACTTAATGTCAAAAATGAAAATGAATTCAATGAACAATTCGAATCTATCGAAAGAAATCCAAAATATAAAAAACTGAGAAAATATTTTAACAACATAAAAGAAGATTTTAAAAGTGTTTCAATATTTAATACAAAGAAATTTTTAGCTTTTAAAAATAAAAAACCAACAAATAATTTAAGTGAAAGCTTTAATAAAAAATTTAAAACTATAATAAAAAACGAAACACCAATTAGAATAGATGAATTTTGTTTAACATTCTATTATTTTCAATGTTTTATTGTAAAAACAATGACAAGCTCACTAAATCAATTTGTAGGATCATTATCTATTAAAAAAGAGTTTAAATCATCAAAAACTCTTATCAAAATTCTAAATGAATCAGACTATATTAATATCTCTTCATATAGTGAAATTTTTCATATAATAAAAAACGGTCCTAATACAAGCACAATTCAAAAATATAGAGATACTATAATTGAAAAAAGGAATGTAATTAAATCTATTGGTTATCAAATTTATAAAAATGGTGGTGTTTCCCTTTCCCCTAATACGCAAGATGCTTTTTATGTTGAACATTACAGAAGCAAAAACTGCAGAAACGTCGCAATTGTTTATAATAATTTTAATTATTGTTCATGCTCAAGCACAGGAAAATGCATACATAAATATGCAGTTTTATATAAATTAGGTTTAAAAGAACCAATTCACAAAGAAACTTATAATTTGAATAAAATGTGCAAAAACTATAGATGTAAAAAACGTTTACCATATTCTGGTAAGAAAAAACCACATAAAAGAGAAATGGCTTTCAACGTAGACACTGATTATAAAAATAATAGTTCATACAAAAACAAAAATTCTGTATGTGCTTCTTCCATTATATCAAGCATAAGTTTAAATAAAAAAAATAATAAAAGAAAAATACAAGAAAGAGATCATTTTGATGAATTTAACAAACAAACTCCTACTTATAAAAAATGCAAATCAGAAAATTTTAATATTAAATTAGACATTGCTGATGACACTCCCTGGAATTACAAATTAGAAAGTAAAGTTTTAAAATCCAATTTATCAAAAAAACTTAATTACTTAACAACAAACTTTTTCATAAACATTTGTTCTGAAAATTTAGTTTATATGAAAAATAAATTGTTAAAATTCGAACCTTTTGGGTTTTTACCTTCTATAAATTTTGAACAAGATCTTAAAAATAACTTTAAAGAAACAATTATTAATGAAGCACTGCTTAACAGAGATCTTACATTCATTCCTTTCTATAAAAAGATTGATTCTAAAACTTTATGGTTTCTAATTGTAATTGTTATAACAAATAAAGAAAATTTTGTTACATTATATAATTTTACGAGTTTTTATGAATATGATGTATTATCATTAATTTATAATAAAATATTTAAAATAGTTAACGTTATATTAGATTTTAGTTTTAAGTTGATTTGCACAAAAAAGAAAAAATTTCTTTTTTTTATAAGCAATGAATCGTTAATAGCTAAAAAAATTAACGTGTCTGGAGTTTTATTAATAATTACAATATTTATGATAATAAATAATTTTAAAAAGTTATCAATAACAGAAACAGAAATAAATAACTCAATAAATTATATAAATATTTTACGTGAACAAGAAGTTATAAAAAACAATTATACCAAAAAAACAAGTAAACTTAAACTTTATTCATATGTTTCTGATATTGGTGATATTTTCTATGAAAAAAAAGATGTATTCCTGTCTATGAAAAAAATTATTAATAGAATTAATCTTAGTTTAAATGTAAAATTTTGTTTTAGTAATCAATGTAATAAATCTACTGTTTCCCTATATATGTGTTATAATTGTAGAAAATGGTGGTGTATAAAACATATTCAAAATAAATATTATGATTATAACATGTGTTTTATATGTCAAAAACTATAATTTTATCTTTTATTTAAAGTAAAATATTAAAATAATTTACTCTAAATTTTGTAAAATATTATCATTTAATAAATTAAAATAATTTGAATTAAAAATTTAATAAAAAAGTATGTTATTATTTTTTTTAACTATCTGGTGCTTCTTATGTTTATTAATATACACTATAATTGGATTTAAATATAAAATAAAAGATAATTTTATTAAAATTAATACAAATTTAGAAAAATTTAGAAATGAAGTTGGCATAAAAGAAATTTTTTTCTCTGAATTATATAATGGTAGATTAGAATGTAATATAAATCGAAATAATTGTACTAAAAATTTTATTTGTACACACTTAAATCAAAATGTTCGTGTAATTAATAATAATAAATCAGTTGAATTTAATTTAAAAATAAATAAAGATGATGAAGGCTATTGCATTAAGAATAATAAATTAATTTATTGCAATAATTATACCAGCACGAAAGTTTTAACCTACAGCAAATTAAACTATATCGTTGAGTTTGAATATGTTTGCATTTGTAAATATCCTAACTTGGTAGATCAAGTTTCATTGCGTAACGACTGCAATGTTATTAAAGCTTGTAAACCAAATGGAACATTGGAAAGTTTACTAGTTGATCCTTTTCTAAATGGAACATGTATATGCAATAATGGGTTTATTGGGAAATCATCCAAATATCGAGGTCCTTATTGTGAAATTAAAAATTATATCGACACTCCAAAGTGCTCTCCAGGAAAATTAGATAATAATAGTAATAAATGTATTTGCCCCATTGGATATATTGAAACTCCTAATGTTGCAATTGACTCTAAAATGCCTAATAATTTGTGTATAAAAAACCCTTGTTTATGGGACGTTATTGACAACGAATTATTTCTTTCTAAAAATAAACTGTTATATTCAAAAAATGACAAACAACATTTTTGCTTTTGTAATCCTAAATACGGTAATGTTTCAATATTAAATGATGTATCTATTTTTAAAAAAAATATTGTAAAAAAATATCCAACAACATGCTTAAATTTATTCGGAAAAGAAATATTAACTTCATTTCGTGAAGAATGTAGATTTTGGAATCAAGACTTAGAATCTAATGTTAGTTGTTTTATAAAATATCAAATTCATACTCCTCTAAGAAAAAACTTAGCAAAGATGATTAAAGCAAATACAAAAATCATAAAAGTAGAAGAATATTGGCCGTTTAATTATTACAACCATAAAAAAAATATTCATTTAAAAAATGAAAATTTTTTAAATTCGATACTTTTAATTACTCAAATTAATGAACAAGTAATAAGTAGTAAGTTAATTGACAAAAGTAAATGGAAAAATATTTTTAATGCTGAAGGAATATCATTTCCAAATATTTTTGAAGATAAGCTAATTCCAAGGTGTAATGAAAATTCAAATAATTCACTCATATTTCACTTTGAAAAATTATATCACACTGGATTTTCTGATTATTCCAAGAATGCTATGTTTTATTCTATCTCTCCTTTATGCGTATTTGATCAACAAAACTCTATTTATTATTCAGTTTATAAAGACAAAATTGTTACAAATCCAAGATTCATTCAAAATTCTTTTCAATTAAAAGGTAATATTCTTGTTGATTATGACACAATTGTTGTAAATGAAAATGGATTTATGTGTCCAATCAGTTCTTCGAATAATTTTAAATCAAAAGAAAGAAAATATAAAAGAATATCGCCATATATTTATAAAAACGAAATACCTATAATAAAAAAAAGAAAATATAAAATTGATATGCCTATTATTAGTAGTATGACAAATTTTTTAATTGAAAAATTACAAGAAATATAAATTTATAATTTTTAAATTATAAGATTTTTAAATAAAAATTATTTTTAAAAAACTATAAAAATTTATTCTTTAATAATTCATAAATTATGATTTATTTTAAAAAATTATTAAAAAAATATAATAATTTATTTTTATTTATACGAATATACAATTTTATATTTAAATTAATTTAAATCAAATAATGTCAGCAAACAATAATATAACTGTCTATTCTAAAATGATTTTATTTCGTTCTAATGCACTATCATATGGTTCAAAAAGCTATATTCCAATTGAAAAATTAATTTTATTTAAAAATTTAATTTCAGTTGCACAATATGAATTAAATCATGGATATTTAAACAATTTTTCTATAAAATTGAATTCAAAAGAAAAATTTAAATTTAATGTTAAAAAAAATTAAAAAGTTTTTTATTAATATACATTACTTTTAATAGATAAATAATTATTATTAAACATTGAAACATAATTTTTAATTTGAATATTATTTAATATTTAAAAATAAATAAAAATTTTTATATCTTAAATTTTTGTAGAGGTGTATTTTTATATATTTAATTTAGATCATAAAACAAATGATAAACTTGAACAATACATTTTGATTAAACTAATAATAAAATTTAAAGAAAGCATGAAATTGTGTATTTTTTGTTTATTTGCTTTTCTTGTTTTTGAATCAATATTTTTAAGTTTCTATATTTTAAAAAGTAAAAATAAACCAAATACATTTTATTCAAATAAAGTCAATTGTATGGAAACAAAAATAAATTGTAATTCAAATTTAGATTGTGAAGATAAATGCAAGCATAGTTTTAAATTAAATAATTCTGTAATATGTAGAAATAATTTATGTAGAATAAAAAGATATAAAGTTAAAAAATTTAAAAGCGATGTATATAAGTGTAAGTTTGGATTAAATTTTATATATTCAGTTTCAAATATTGATACTCCTACAAATAGATGTTTTTGTTATAACAGAAATGTTGTCTATGGAGAAAATTGCGATAAATTTAGGAGATTTTATTGCAAAAATGGTAAAATTTTATTTAACAAAAGGCTAAAAACATTTAGATGTATTTGCACGGAAAAATTTACAAAAATAGATTTAAAATTATCAGCTTTCGAATTATATACTATTTGTATTAATTCAAATAACTTAAACATAATAAACAATTCATTATGATTGTATATTATACTTTTAAAACAATTTATTTATATATTAAATTGCCTAAAGCAATTATAAATTAAATTTAAGCAATAATTGTGAAAAATATTTTAATATTAAATGATTTATAAGTTCAAATAAAATTATATTCTGATTAAATTTAACAGTATATTTGAAAATTAAATATATTAATATTTTTATAATTTTGGGACAATTATAATTTATTTTTAATTTGAATAAAAAAATACTTTTATTTCAATTGTTTTAAAAAAATTTATAGATTTATAATATATTACTGTATTTAATACTAAAAATATTTTTGAATTTTAATAATTTTGTTTTACTTTTGTTTTTTCAATATGTAATAAATAAGAATTATAAATTTAAACAAGAAAGAATATTAACATATACAATGAGCTCACTTTATAATATATTATAAGTTAATTCCAATAGATATTTCAAACTTTAGTGTATTAAATATTTTTTGGCATTTTATTTATAATATCTATTCTTGGACAACTATATTTAAGTTTGTTTTTTACGCATTTTATACTTTTACTGTATATTGCTGCATTAATTTATATAATATTGCTAAAAAAAAGTACTTCAGTAAGTCTTTTAAAATTTTTGATTCTATTGTGTTTAAGTTTAAGCTTTTGTCGAGTAAACATCACATAAATTGTTGTTAAGAGGTCACTCAAAAGTATTAGATAAGCGAATATGATTTCGAATTTGAATGGTTTTAACTAGAAATAGTATTTATTATGTTGTTTTAAACAATAGATTATCCAATTCTATCCTAATTTTATCATAATTTAATATATTTTAACGCTGTTTTTGATTATATTAAAGCCTTTTTAACAACCATATAACCCATTTTTTGTGCTTATTTAGTATTTTAAAACGCAGTTTTGTCCTATTTTAAGAACATATTTACTTCATTTTCATCCATTTTCGGCCATTTTTAGCCCCTTTTAGCCCCTTTTAAGCCAGTAGGATTCTTTTCAACAATGATTTTTTAATGAAAGGAATCAATTTTTATGATTCAATTTTTATGAATCAATTTTTATGAATCAATTTTTTGTTGAAAAAACTTCCCTTAATTAAAATAAAGAAAAAATTCATCAATAAATATAGAGACTGTTCCACAGACAGACAAACGGATGGATATACATCCCAAATCCAATATCTTCTTTAGTTAAAGTGAGCTAAAAAGTTATTATAAGAATTTTAATGCAAAAATAGTTGATTATAAGAATTTTAATGAAAAATTGTTGAATTCTTGAGATAATTTAAAAGATCTAGTTTTATTAGTTACTTTTTTGGACTTAATTTTACCGTTTATATGTTTATTTATTAAAATTTAAGACTATAGTTATTTTTAAGTCATTTATTTACGTTATTAGTCCAGTTTACCATATAAAACTATAAACATAAGAACGGATTGTATCTAATATTTGATAAATAAAAAAAAATAACTATCAAAACTATTTATTTTGTTAAAGAAATTTAAAAAATAATTTAATAATTTTTTGTATAAACACCTTTTTTTAATTATAGTTAATATTATAAATTTATCTAAAAGATAAATTACTATATTAAAAATTTAAGATTATTTGTTAACATATAACTTTTAGACGATGAAATTTTGTTAAAACAATTTATTAGTTTTTGTTGCTATATTGTGATAAAAATAATTTAATCAACATATTTCATAAAATTTTTTAGATAAATGATTTATTTCAATTTAAAAGAAATTTATTAATTGATGACAAATTTTTCTACTGAAGCAGAATTTAGTCAGATATTCATAATTATTTGCTCACAAAATACAAAAGGACCCAAAACCTTAAAAAGTTTTGAAAGAAATTATATTCAATTGAATCAAAATTTTTAAAAGTATGTCAAAATTTAAAATTTTCTTAGTTTATTCTTTAATTATATTATTAAAATGAAATTTGTTATTATCTTTTTTTATTAAAAAGAATTTTTCATAAATTTTGTTGTTAAAAAAAGTTTTTGGATTTAACAAAAAAATCCTACCTCTAACGATTTTATTAAATTAATTCATAAGTTTAAAATATTTTGATTGTTTTTCATTTCGTGCTGCATGGTTAATACGTATTTGGTTTTGAGATTATTTAAAAATACTTTTTAGAATATAAAATTTTTTTAAAGAAATTTTTTTCCTTTTTGAAGTTTAATTATAATTCTCAAAAAAATTAAAGGTGTTAAGTTATTTATTATTATGAGTTATGCTAATACAAAAAGTTTAGTATTTTTGTAAAAATATGCTTTCATTTTACATTCAACTTATTTAACTAACATTATCAAAAATTGCATATTATTTTAACTTTCCAATTATTAAATCTAATGAATCTGAACTTAAATTATTTTGTTCAAACTCTATATCTAACTGCATATTATTTTAAATTTCCAATTATTAAATCTAATGCAGCTGAACTTAAAATATTTTCATCAAACTCTATATCTAACTGCATATTATTTTAATTTTCCAATTATTAAATCTAATGCAGATGAACTTAAAATATTTTCTTCAAACTCTATATCTAACAAGTTGTTAAAAATAACTTTGTTTTTTTCAATAATTTTGTTATTTGTGCTAACAACCATATCAAATACATTATGAGAAATTTTTCTTTGTTGATATCCATCTTTCCAGACATTTTTTAAATCTACCATATTACAAATACCGTAGAAACTATGCGTCCTCATTTCATAACAACTTAGACCATTCAAAAAATTTCCTTTAATAAATTTTGTTGAATTAAAAGAATTGTTTTTATTATCACATTGGTAACCTAAGTTCCCCACTATTTGATATAAATGAAAAGTATCACAATAATTTCCACATTTAATTATTGCTGTTAATTTTGAGTTAACTTTATGCGATTCTATAAACTTTTCAAATTTAACAGAAGATATATTTTTTTCAGTTATATTTTTCATTATAAATTTAAGATTATCTATTGTAAAAGATAAACTAATTAAATCGCAAATTATAAGTGACAAGGAATGCAAACTTACAAAACAATTAAAACACCTTTTAGAACCATATATTTCATAAACTGATTTCAATAAAATCATAATACATTTAAAGTATGAACATTTTTTAGAATTTATTTGAATAAAATCTTCAAATACTGAAAAATTATTTAATTTAACTTTGCTTGTTATAAAATCTTTTGGAAAAATTAATCTAGCTAATTTTCTGCAGCTTATTTCTTTTTCATTTTTAATAATTTCAAAATTACTAAAATTTTTAAATAATTTTGTATCGAATTTAAAATTGTGAATTAAACAAATTGCAAACATTATTAAATTGTCTTGTGATGGGAAAAGTTTTATACTATAATCCGCACCAAATGACTTCATATTTATCTTAGGATTCATAATTAATTGAATTTCGCTAATACTCTCAATGTTGTCAAAAGAAAATAAATTCATTTCGTCCCCATCAAAGTCAGCATTATGTCCATTTGTTATTTGAGTATTAATTCCTATTGTTTGTTTATCCCATATTAAAATTTTATGACCAGTTAAATTTAAAGTTGAAATTGATGGCATTCTGTTTAACAAACAAAAATTCAATTTTCGTTTTTGGAATAAATAGTGATACATATTAAAAGGTATAGCGATTTCGTTTGGTTTAATATTCTGACATGGAATTATCATTGCTCTTGCAGATTCTTTTATCCGTTTAGCTAATATAAACTTTCTATAAATTGAAAATTTTCCTGAATATCTTTTAGATAAACTATTATAATTTAGTTGCGTTATATGTAATTTTCTATAGAAACATGATAAAATATAGCATATTTTTGAAATTGTTTGTTCTTTCTTTATATACGGAAGATCAACGAACGATCCAATCAAACATTTCTTTTTATTTGTTAATTTATAATTCTTTGTTTTATTTAAGGTTCGTAAAAAATAATGTACTTTAATTTTTGAATTTTGCAACTTTTTAACAAAATTAAGTGTTTTTATTAAAATAATAGTCCATTTTGTTTGCCAATAAACTGGATTTGGAATAATTAAATAGTGAAAATTATCTAAATATTTTTTTGAAGAGTATTTTAAAATTAACCTTTTATATGTTGGATTTACAAAGAAAGCAGGGTATGTATTTATAATTAATGATTTCGGATAAATATTATTTTTTAAATAACCAAATTCATTAACAAAGTTTTCATAATCTGAATTTATAATTTTCTTATCGATTTGTACATTATAAAATGCTTTATGACTATACCGATTTTTACATTTTTTGCAAAAAATAATATCCTCAAGTAATGATTTCTTTGTAAATTTTTGATTACAGTTATTACAAACCGGGTTAAATTTTCTAGGTTTTTTTTTATTATCACTGAAATACTTTTTCCATGTCTGAACATACTTATAGACTTCAGATGTTGTATATATTTTTTTTGACATTATTGGATTATACACATTTAGCTCATAATTGTATGGAATAAACATTTTAAAAATAACTATAAATAAAAACTTATTTATTTTATACACTTAAAAAATTAAAAAATTTTAATCTTAAATAATTTAATTTATAAATAAAGTTAAAATAGTATTATTATATATATATAAAAATATATATATATAAAAATAATAATTAAACACTAAATAAATAATTAAATACTGAATACTAGTACTAAATAAATTTAATAAATTTTTGTTAAATAAAGATGAATAAAAAAATAAAAGAAAATAATTGTATTCTTTTTTATAAGAATTGTACTTACAACTTATTAACATGTGAGGGGGAAACTGGATTTACACCTTTTTGTAGGAAACATCTTAACGATGTATTTGGTTTACGTCTAAAACCTTTTTCATCAATTCATGCTCAAAAACTTGTAAAGTATGGTCCATACTTAGATACTGATTTTGGAAGAAAACATAAACTTGATGATGTTTTATTATTTAAAAGAAATGTTTTATTGAGTGAAATTGATTATTCTGAAGTAAAAACGGTAAAACTAGAAAAATTTACTTTAAATAAAACTACAAAACAATACATTGAAAATTTAAAACAAGATAAAAAAGTTGATGACTCAATTTATCAATATCAAATTTCAATTTTGCTTAATTTTTTAGAACCTGTCGATTCCTCGTTCAAAACGCTCAATAACGTTTCAAATTCTATAGCAAACGAAGCGAAAATGAAAATTACACAGTTTAATAATTACATAAAAGACCAAATTTGGTATAAGGAAGTTTTGGAAAGTACTAGTTCTAAAGAAATTAATTTAGAAAAGCTAACTCCAATAGAAATAATGTTCATTTTTAGAATGGCATGTTATGTTCAAACACAAACTATTAATAATTTAGTTCTTTTAAACACTGCTATACCTTTATTAAGTTATGATCCAAAAGTAGGATTTTATGTTATAGTAAATAAAATTGAAAATAACAATCCACTTGTAATAGATCTTGAGCAAAAAATTAGTAGAAGCTTAGAAATTCTACGAAAGGTAAATAGAAATGTTCCTAAGAGTTTCATAGATCAAAAAAGAAAAAAACCTATAAAGTACAATGATAGTATTATTCATTCAAATAAAGAAAACATTCAATTTGGTTGTGTTAAATATTAATCAAGATTTCTATTTTTAGAATGTTTTAATTTTTTATTTTTATTGTATTTAATAGAAAAATTTTAAAAAATATTTAAATAATTTTATTCTTTTATATTTTTAAACCAATTTATAATAAAACAATAAAGAATATGAACATACACAATGAGCTCACTTTATATAATATTATAAGTTAATTCAAAAATATATACCAAATTTTTGTTTTAAAATATTTTTTGTCATTTTAATTTTAGTTTCTATTGTTGGCCAACTATATTATATTTTATTATTTACCCATTTTTTACTTTTACTAAATATTGCTTCATTGATTTATATAATGAAAAAAATTTATAGTTTTATAATATATTGTTGTAATTAGCACTTCAGTGAGTGTATTATGAAGTTTGATTCATTTGAGTTTTAGCACTCGTCGAGTAAACAGCATAATTTGATAATTACTAGTGTAAATGGTTTTAACTCAAAATTGATTTTTTAAGTTATTTTAAGCAATAGATTATCTAATTCTATAATATTTTTAGCATAATTTAATATGATTTAACTCTATTTTTGATTATTTTAAAGCCTTTTAAACAATTCAATTTTTAGACATAAACCCAATTTTAGCCCATTTAATGTCCATATTTAGTTTTTTACTACGCATTCTTGTCCTATTTTAAGCCCATATTTAGTTCATTTTTATTTATTTTTGGCCATTTTAAAGCCATTTTTAGCCAAATTAAGTCATATAGGAGTCTTTTTTTGAAAAAATCCCTTAATAAATATAGAAACTGGTCCACATACATACAGACAGACGGACGGACGGATGGACATTTCAAATCCAATAGCTCTTTAGTTAAAGTGAGCTAAAAATTTAAGTTTTTGAATTTATTTTAGTATTATAAACTTATATATTTATTTAAAATAGACTTTTTAGCTCACTATATCCAATGACTTTCTGAATGTGAGGATGTATGTGTGTGAAAACCTATCTTTATATATATTAAGGTTATATTTTCTTTATATTATTAAATGTTTTTTTTGAAAATAGAAATCTTTAGTAAGGTTATGAATCATTTTTATTTTAATATTGTCATAAAATATGTTAAAAATTTGAAATAAAATGGATAAATAGTGATTCGAATTATCAAAAATGGCTTTAAAACCAATTAAATCTTATTTAAATATTGTAACAATTGATCATCTTTTGTTTAAAATAAAATATATAAATTTTTCCGAGTTAAAATCAAGCTCGCACGTAATCATATTCGCATATATAATACTTTTTAGGGTTCGTTAACAGTCATTTGTGTTATGTTGACTCGACAAAAGCTAAAGCACAACTAAATTAAATTTTCAAAAAACTCACAGAACTGCTATTTACAAGTATTGGCGAGTATGTTGTTTGGATCAAAAATATTTATATAGTTAAAATAAGATACTGAGTCCTACATTTACTCAAAAGTTATTAAAATTTATCTGAACATTATTTTATTAAAAAATATTAAAAATGCCGCATTTCGATAGACTTAAAAAACTTAATAATATGGGTGATTTAATTAAACACTTCATATTTAGTTAATAAATTTATTCTATTTTAATTTTTCTCAATTCTTAAACAAATAAAATTTTAAATTAATGTTTAACATTAAATTTTAATATACACCTATTAGCAAAACTTTATTTTTATCAAATTTGGCGGCTTAACAGTGGAAATAATAAAATTAAATTAACTACTATTATTTAACAAATAACCACTAAATTATTTTATTTACTTGATTTATTAAAATAATTCCGTTCAATTACCAGAAACTATAAAGTGGTTTATCTGTTGACAGATGTTGCGTATCCTCGTTTAGATTAATTCTCAAAAAATTAACCATTAAAATTAATTGGTTGAAATGTTACTGTGGTACCTTCACTTGTTTTATCATTTACCAATTAAGAACTAAATTATTCGGTGTCCAATAAAATATCTTTGGAAATACTAATGTTCGAAGCTGTAAATTGATTTGAGGCCGAAGTTTGTGATGAATGTCGTTCCAATAAATCCTCAAAATCATCGAGTGGTTTCGATTTTGGTATCACTAAAAATTGCGGTAAATTTAAATGATTAATATTTTTATTTTAATCGCTATTATCATAGGCAAGGCTATTAAACAATTCATATGTGTGCTCAATGTTCACTGTATAATCTTTTAAAACGTTCTCTAAACAAAATGATTAACAATAAATAATAATAATCAATAATAATAGTAATTTTAAACAAACTTTGATTATTGTTTCTCCATCGAGAAAGCTGTCTATAACACACGTTTAGCGTCAATCGTTCGTGTTGAACCACACATTTAGAATTATCGGCTAAATTGTTGAAATTTCGAAAGACTTATACCGATTCGAGAATGCGTGTCAATTCAGTGTGTAAACAGATGAGTTGATTCGCGCAATTCACGATAATTGCGCAATAATTGAATTTTGTTATCTTGCTTAGCATTACGAGTGAGAATCGATCGATTCTCACTCTCCAATGGTGAACATCGCCTCGGAAGAGCTTTAATCTCAGTTGTTATAAAATCCCTTTACACGTAATTTTTTAAATTTTGAAAATGAGTTTAAAAGTTTTTTATAGTGTTTGTTGCTTGGGATGGGTTTTTGAGTTACTGTATAATGGATATTGTGATGTGTAGTTTCCGTTTATATGATAACTAGGTATTTAATTTTTAAAAGAATAACTTAATTCGACCTATAAGTAACGTAATATTAATATATCTCAATATTTTTTAACTTAAATTTTTCTAATGATTTTAAGAAAATAAATTTCCACTAAATACATTACAAAAATTAAAGGTGAAGAAAAATTATTTTTTAAATATTATCTTTAAAGTTAATGAATTTTTAAAAATTATTTTATGATATTATCAACTTATATAATGAAAATTCCTAATGTTTTATTAATAAAATTAATTTATAAACTAATTTATATAACGATTAACTGATGATTTGGCAATAACTTTTTAAATCCCTATTGATAACTTTAAACATTAAAGATTATTGGTATTGAAGTGTTGCATACATTATATCGCATCAAATCAATATTTAATAAAATTGTAAACAAATGCGAATGTGTTGAAACATTCTTTAGAAATAAAGTATTGATTTGCATATTTAATTATCTGTAAGTCATGTACATGTTTAAAAATATAGTCTACATTTCTATGTAATACGAACAAAATAAAATTCAGATGAATCGATAGAGTTACTTATTTAAATTATTAGTAAAGCTTCAGGCGGTACATTTATTTTCGGGTCCTGTTCGAATTTTACATGTTTTGACGATTTTACATGTTTAAACGCAATTCAACTATTATTATATCTTTAACACTTGGATCTTACAAAAATTACTTTAAAATATCAGAATAAATAAAATGTATAATTTTTATAAGAATGCATTCAATTAATTATAAAATAGTAAATTTAAATCATGTTATTTTGGTATAATCTATTTTATTATTATAACAAGATTTTATTTAATTAATGATAATTTTTAATTAAGATAAAATAATTACACAAAATTGAAGTGATTTAATTAATATACTGTAATTTAATCGAATAATTTACAAGTAAAATATTTTGCAGTTTAAACCGTGGTTTTAAAAAGAAAATTAGTGTTTTTTCGGTTTGATAACTAATATTTGCTGTTTGATGCGGTTTGAGAATTAACAATCCGATAGAAGCTTAAATTATTAGGAAATATATATATAAACATCATATAAATGTTAATAATATCATACTGCAGTTTTAATTTAAGATATTTAAGTTTTGTAAATAAAAATAATATTCAAAACTTTATAACTTATTTTATTTCACGTTAATTTAATATTTTGTAAGTAACATAGATGTTTACTTATACTGGAGAATTCAACCCAGCAATTTAAATTATTAAATCATATTCATTTTAAATAAAATCACTCATTAAAAACTTAGTATTGCAGTCTATGCTACTCTTTATGGCAGTGTATGTCATATTTTAATCAATTTTTATCTGAATGCAGAAGCAGATGTGTGGATTTGAGATTGTTCGTCCGTATGTCAGTCTAATACCTTTAGTATTTATAATGGAACGTATCAATCTTTAAATTAATTAAGGGATTTTTCTGATTCTTTATATGTAAAAAGGATTTTGAAAAATAAAATAGATAAAAATTTATTGTTTATACAAAAAATGATAAAATTGAATGATTTGATTGTTAAAATTTAATATATTCTGAAAAAGTTTTAACAAACTTATATTAAATTAAATATATTGTGGAGTAAGTTCTGTAAACACATGTCATATATAAAATAAAAATCGAATAAACAGCAGAATAATTTGATATATTTTGATTTTTATCATTTTTTAAACTTAAGTTTTTAAAGATTTTGATAAAATTAAAAATAATAGAAAATTCCGTATTTGTTAGTGGCATATGCCGATTTAATTAAACAATTATATTATTTACTAAATATTAAATTATCTAATATACTATATTAGACTACTGAAGAGCAGACATAAGTTAATAAAGTGTGAAATAACATCAATAAAACGTTATTTTAAACTTTTTTTGCTTAAAATAGGCTATGTTGGAGACAATTAGATGAATTCTTTTCACTACTTTATTTAAATTAAAATATTTCTTTATTGTGTTTAAGATTATCAAAATATTACATTTTAAGCTAACTTTTTTTAAAGAAGATATTTAATTTTAAGTCCGTGAGCCTGTTTTATTTATATTTATTAAAATATATTTATTTATTCTAAGTAATTGATTTATTTATTCTTTAAAATTATTAAGGATATCTACGTGCAAATATTAATTAAAAATGGTTTTAAGAATTCCAAATAAATAAATAAAACGATTGAAAAATAACTAGAAAATTGGCAGACAAAAGACCAAAATATATATAAAAATTTTAAAAAAACAGCTTAACAGGATTCAAATTACAAATACAGGAAAAATAACAATTTAAAACTATTTTGGGTTACTAGCTTAAACAAAATACACTTTAATTTTAGTGACTGGTTTAATTACTATAATAAAATATTATTAATAACACACAATAAATAAAAATATTGTTGAAACAATATTAATTAAAAGTACTGTTTGCGTGAAAAATAAAATAAAATATACTAGAACAACAATATAAATAATACTTAAAATGCAAATAGTTTTTTAAAAAATAAAATTTAAATTACTTTTGAATTTACTTTTATGATACATTGTGAGCGCATTATTATTGGGAGTTCATTCTTTTTCTAGTTTTATTCATCTTTTTTATATTTTAAGAATTATTTTTCTGGATATTTAATATTTAATCAATTTTATTTATTATAAATTAAAATATTTATTTAAAACAATAACTTTTTTGTAAGGCTTGTTTATTTTATTTTCTAAAAATGGGTTAAAAATTAACAAATTAATGAATTCAATAACTAATTAAATTCTAGAAAAATTTACAAAGGATTATAATATGGGCAAATGTTGATATAAACTTTTTTTAAATTTTTAGAAATTAGCATTATAAAGGCTAATAAATGATATAAATTTTATTAAATGAAAATATTTGGGAAAAATAATAATGATTCTACTAATTTTGGTAATTAGGTAATCTTATCTCTGTGATTCAAATAGAGTTCGAAAAGATTAATTTTAAGTTTAGCTTAAGTCAAGTGTCAAGTCAAATTTACATGAAAATATTCTAAAACTATATTTTTTTGTAAAAACAAAATAAATATTAAATCTGTTGTCAAAATAAGTTATTAATATACATTACACAATATCTTAATAATAATACTGACTTTATTTTGAAAAACAGTTAGCTCATTATAAATTTTTATCTTATTTATAATATTTGTTTGCATTTCGAGCAAATGGAAACAATTTTCAACGCCTCATCACTTGATCTCAACTGTATTGTCGACTTTAAAATTTTCCTACTACAACATTTACTATTTAAAAAGATTCTTTTTTTCTTTTTAGATAACTCTTTATATAAAATAAAAAGTTGATCAATTGATAAACTTTCAATTAATTTTCCTAATGACATTTATTTTAGTTATAAATTATTTTTTTAATAGTTATTATTTTTTTAGTTAAAATTAAAATTATTTAAATTAATATTTAATTTTACAATTATAAATATTAAGTAAAATAAATTTTTATATTATTTCAAAACAAGTTTTAACTACATATATTTATTTATTTTAATGTTTATTGTATTATTTTTTA